>WBMW01001610.1:44062-101687 GCA_013396635.1 Penelope pileata
AAAAAAAAAAAAAAAAAAAGTAAGTAAGGAGTCTTATTACTGCCTAACTGTTGCACTGACATGCCCTGAGATTAAACTATTTTTTTTTCTTTTAGTTGGTCTCAGGACATTTGTGGACTGCTAAGTTTATCAAGACCTTATGAAGCTTTTTCCCTTCCCAAAAAATAACTAATCTAAAATCACATTAAAAGAAAATTAAAAAAAAAGAGGCAACTAAGTATGGTTGTTGAATTGTCTCTCTGATCAGTTGGATGCAGTACCTCAGGCTGTTGCCCATGGTTCTTTTGTATGTAAAGAAGATCTCACATTCTTTAAAGGAAAAATATACAATTACTAATGAGAACTTAAATA
The DNA here is from genome assembly GCA_013396635.1 of Penelope pileata. NCBI lineage: Eukaryota > Metazoa > Chordata > Aves > Galliformes > Cracidae > Penelope > Penelope pileata. Next base: position 44,414 of record WBMW01001610.1, read on the forward strand.
AATACATACATAAAAATTCAAGAAAATTCACTCAGCATCTGTAGTACCTCACCTTATCACTTCATCTGAGAATTATGAGTAGTACTCGACAAAGCTTATTCCAAATTTAGATGCTCTCTTTAATGATGTAGTAGAACTGTGATGTTATTGCGTAATAATTTGTGTTTGTATTGCCTTTCATTATTGACCCTCACAAGCATTATTTAATTGTCTTACAAGACTCCAGAAGTTAGTTTTTTTTTCTTTTTTCCTAAATATTTATTTTTATCACTGACAGCAATTGATTACCTTGAGAAAGCATAAATTTCTCAAGCCCTTGCTCTGTTTTCATAGACAAGATATTGCCATTTCTACGAGGAAACTGCTATGCAGATAAGGTTATTTACACTGTCTGCTGTAGAGAGCTAATTTAAAGCAAATTCTGTACCTGAGACAGTTAAGTTCCTTTGGAAGACAAATCAAAGATAAATTATTCATGAGAGATATCTCTTCCATTTACATATTACTGGCAGGTCTAGTAAATACAGTTCTTTATTCACTAGTAAGTTAGAGGATGCACCTGGATGCTGGAACAGCATCATATATACTTCTGAAGAGTTGTACGCATCACTGCAGGACATTGATCCATGTCTAGAATCAGAAAAAAAGAATATCCTGAGTTGGAAGGGGTACAAGGATCATAGAATCATAGAATTATTCAAGTTGGAAGAGACTTTTAATGGTCATCTAATCCAATTTCCCTATAACAAACAGGGACATCTACAGGCAGATCAGGTTGCTCGTTGCCCAGTCCAACCTGACCTCGAATATCTCCAGGGATGAGGCATCCACCATCTGTCTGGGCAACCTGTTCCAGAGCTTCTCTATTCTTTACACACAAAACTTTTTCCTTAAACTCAATGCAAATCTTCCCTCTTTTAGTTTGATACCATTTCCTCTTGTCCTATCACCACAGAACCTGCTTAAGAATCTGTTTCCTTCTTTCTTATAGTCCCCCTTTAGATACTGAAAGGCCATTATCAGGTCTCCTTGGAGCCTTCTCTTTTCCAGGCTGAAGAGCTCCAGCTCTCAGCCTATTCTCATATGAGAGGTGTTCCATCCCTTGAGTCATTTTTGTGGTCCTCCTCTGGATGCGCTCCACCAGGTCCATGTGTCTCCTATGCTGAGGACTCCACATCTGGATACAGTACTCCAGGTGAGGTCTCACCAGCTCGGAGCAGAGGGGCAGGATCATCTCCCTCAATCTGTTGGCCACACTTCTTTTGATGCAGCCCAAGTTACAGTTGGCTTTGTGGGCTACAAGGGCACATTGCTGGCTCACATTCAGCTTACCATTCACCAGTACTCCCAAGTGCTTTTTGACAGAGTTGTGCTCTATCCTTTCACTCCTTTGATTGTATTGATAGTGGGGGTTGCTGTGATCCAGGTACAAGACCTTGCGCTTGAATTTGTTGAACCTCATGAAGTTCTCCTGGGCCCACTTCTTGAGCTTGTCTGGATCTCTCTGTAAAACATCCCATCACTCAGGTGTGTCAACTGCATCACACAGCTTGATATCTTTTGCAAATTTGTAGAAGGTACACTTGATCCCACTGTCAATGTCATTGATGAAGATGTCGAAGAACATCAGTCCCAGCACAGAACAGAAATGGACAGAAATCACCACTGATCTCTATCCAGACAAAGAGCCGCTGACCACCACTCTCTGCGGAGTGATCTTGCAGCCTGTTCCTTGTCCATCTAACAGTCTGCCTGTCAAATCCATATATTTCCAATTTGAAACAAGGGATTTTGTGGGATACTGCATCAAAGGTGTTATTGAAGCCCGGACAGGTGACATCAGTGGCTGTTCCTTTGTCTCTGTGTGCAACAACGCTATTGTAGAAGTCTACTAGGCTGATCAGACAGGACTTGCCTTTGGTGAAGCCATGCTGGTTCTCCCATACTACCTCCCTCTCTTCTACTTGCCTTAGAACAGTTTCCAGGAGGATCTGCTCCATGACCTTCCCCTGCATAGAGGTGAGGCTGACATGTCAGTAGTTCTCTGGGCTATCCTTTCTACCCTTCTTAAAAATGAGTGTGGTATTGCCTCTTTTCCGATCATCACAAACTTCACCTGACTGCCATAGCTTTTCAAATATCATTGAGAATGCCTTGATGACCACATCAGCCAATTCCCTCCAAAGATCTGCCAGCTCTCCTCTGCTTCATTGTCCATGAGGACAGTTTCCTGGAGGGTTTGTTGACTAGCTACCTGAAGGTGGCTTTTCCTAAAGTTTAGTGTCCTGATTTTACTCTTTGACTCTCTGATATCTCTCAGGAATGTGAACTTCACCATTGCACAGTCACTATAGCCCAAACAGTCTCCAGTCCTGATATCACCAGCTGCATTAGTGAGTAACAGATCCAGTATTGCATCCGCCCTGGTGAGGCCATCTATTAGTTTACTCAAGAAGTTATCCACGTATAATATACTGCAACAGTATACCTCTTGAAAAGATGCTGTAAGACCGAATTGCATCACCCCAGGTGTTTACTTCACTAATAGGCCTCATAATACACCGGGTTTATAATGCATTGGTGCAGACTAACAATATAAAAATGTAAGCTACGTTTTATAATAACATTATTTGTAATGCTAATGTAATGCCGAATGACTAAGGAAGCATTGTTAGAGTGTTAGCACTGTAGACTGTAATGGCAAAAGAAATTAAATGGGTTTTCTATGTTAAATCAATCATTAAGCGGTGGTATAATTATTTGCTTTTAGTAAAGCTCTTTTTTTCCCCTATTGTAAAATTGACAGTGTATAGAAGTAATTGCACTGTTTTCACTGCAGCAGGGCTTCTTAAGATTAGACCTGGGGAGGAAAAATCTGACAATCCTAATCCTTTTGACATTTCAGGAGGAATGCATGAGTAATATTGCATAGACATGTAATTAATCAGCCTGGGTTTTTGTGACCTACAAAGCATGTATTTTTATTTGCATTTGGATGGAAAAGGTGAGTGGTGGGTGGGAGAGTTTCTGCGTTCTGCTGTTCCACTGTTTTAATTACAGTGGGACATTGTCTTCAGTAATTTCCTTTGCAAAGTTCATGTGGGCCTTGCATGTTAAGACCGTGGCTAGAGGACTCTCAATGAAGATATTTTAAATTTGAATGAAGGAGATTGATAAAGGAGCCCATGGTAAGGAGGCTGGAGCTAGATAATATTTAAGGTCCCTTCCAACCCAAGCCGTTCTGTGATTCTGTGACTCTATGATCCTTACTAAATCTAGGTTTTGTCTTTGATATACCAGCCACCACAAAGTGTTTAAGGAAACTATGTTTGGCATTCTGTTCATGATGTTTGTATTTTCTCTGCTTTGTAGTGGCTGCATTTAATAACAACAACAACAACAAAAAAGCAATAGAGAAATACTGTGGCTTCTTTGGAAGGGTGGAGGGTGTCAAAGGTTTTAGATGGATGTTTGTTTCTTTTTTTCTCTTGAGGTAGGAGAAGACAAGTTTCTGTAAGGTTATATGGGGACTTACACCTCCCTTCCTTCCTCCTGTCCTTCTTCTGTTCCTTCTTCCCTCTCTTCCTCCTTTCAACCCCTCTCCTTCATCTCAGTTTGCAACAAAAGCAAATTCTAAAGCTTTATTTTTTCTCTCAAAAAATAATGTTTATGTTTCCTATCCAAGCTCTCCTTACTTTTTATTTTTGGTATCATTTTGGGTCTTTAAGAACAGTAGTGGTAGCAGCAACTGGCACAGAATCATTTTTATGAAGTGGTACAAAATAGTTTTCAAGAACAATGATAAGATAGAAATGGAAGTTGATACTTGCTAAAACTTGTTCTCACCAAAATAGTAATAAAAGGGTACCTCAAAGAGCAACAAAAAAACAATGTTACTGTCTTCTACTTTGAAGAGACCTGACGCAGGGTGCGCTTTCTAAAAGAAATTTATTACCACTCTGCAGAGAAATATGCTGCCTCCCATTGAGAGAAGACATTGACTCAGAGATCCACTACATTTTAAATCTACAAGATATTTTTCTTTTATTTCTAGAGAATACATTGATAATACTGACTTGCTTTTTTACTGACTGCAGAGCTACAAGCTTCAATTGATACAATAACGTACAGAACAAAGTAACAAAGTTTCAGTTTTAAAAGTATTTAAATGCTTTTTAACCTTCATCAAGAGAGGCCAGAATACACTGCACGAATTTTGACGTATTCTGAGTTTGGGTGAATTAAGATTTAGAGAAAAAAAGAAAAGGGAAAAAGAAATACATATGTGTATATACATATATACATATGTATATATATTTAAGGATGATTATCCATGAACCAACATTATATCTTTTTTAGTTGCTTTATTTTAACCATGAGCATATTTTCAGGGGGATATTTTTAAAATTGTGTATCAAGATCCTTTCTGTGACATATTACACTCTGAACTGGACCTCCAACACCCACATCAAGAGATGTATTAAATTACACATAGCCTTTGGTTGCGTTATATAAATACAAAGATTTTTTTGGTCCTACTAAACATAGATGGCTTCTAGTCACTTTTATGTTTCTGTTTCTAAAACTGACAAATGGATACCAGTAGTAACAGTGTATATGCCTGGCACGTATTGATATTTTTGGCACATTTTCTCTAAAGATAAGCAGATGGGGGTTTATTAATTCTATAAAACTACATGTTTTAAAGAAATAGGATATGAAGGTAGCTTGAAAAGGCATGCTGCACTAACCTCCTTTTTAACTGATTCAGAACCACAACAGATAAAATGTTAGTAACATAGTTTATGTTGTTAATTAGTTATGATCTCTTATAGTCCTGGCCAACAACCTAATTTTTCTGCCTCAGATTAGCTTTCTAACATTTATTTTCTTTAGAAATAAATAACAGTCAACTTCAGAAGAGATAGGCAGAGAAGGAGGGGTGAGGGAGTTGTCCTCTCTGTTAAGAGATGAATAGAGTACAGAGGGCTTCCTCTGACAAACAGCCATGATTATTTTGAGAGCTTATGGGTGAAAATCAGGGACCAGACAAATAAAGGACATCAGCTGGTCAGGATCTACTATATACCACCTAATCAGCGGAGCCTGTGGAAGGCGTTCTTGCTTCAACAACAAGAAGCATTGTGCTGACAGTCTCTCATTTCAATGGGGAACTTCAACTACGCAAATGTCTGCTGGAAAAGCAACAAAGAGGTCTGCAGGCAATCCACAAGACTTCTGAAGTGTGTTGAGGATAAACTTCTGGTCCGGATACTAGAGAAACTGACCAGAGTTGAAGCATTTCTGGATCTGGTGCTTACCAATGCTGAGTTCATTGAAGAGTTTAAGATTAGAGGCATCCTGAGCTGTAATGATCATGCCCTGGCGGAGTTTGTGATCCTGAGGAGGATGGGCCTGGCAAAGAGCCAAGTCAGAACTTCAGGAGAGTGAGCTCTGGGCTATTTAAGGAATTATTGGAGAAATCCCCTGGGAAACTGTCCTTAGAGGCAAAGGAGTGGAACAAAACTGGAAACTCTTTAAGGAGAACTTTCTGAGAGCACAAGACTTTCTGTCCTCCACTACAGGCAGACAAGCAGAGGAGGCAGGAAACTGACATGGCTGAGCAAGGACTTGCTGGTAAAACTGAGGCATAAAAAGGGTGTGTACAGGCAGTGGAAGCAGAAATGAATGGCCTGGGAGGGATATAGAGATGCTGCTGATTAAGAAAGCCAAAGCACAAATGGAACTGTGAGGGATGTGAAAAACAACAAGGGATTCTATAGGTACATTAGTCAGAAGAGACAGGCCAAAGAGAGAACACCTCATTTGCTAAATGAGAAGGGAGAACTGGCTACAACAGACATGGAGAAGACTGAGGTACTCAATGAGTCCTTTGTCTCAGTCTACACAGTAGCAAGTTTTCTTCTGTCTTTCACAATCCTAAACCTCACATCCCTGAACCTCTAGGTGGGAGCTGGAAAAGTAAAATCCCTCTGTCTTAGTTTCTAACAGAAGTTACTTCTCTCACAGTGTCTGGTATGAAGTTGTTTTGTTTTTCAGAAGAGAAACAAAACTGATAACACCTGGCAGTGTTGAACACAGCCAAGGACATATTTTGTTCCTCAGTGAAGCAGTTAGAAGGCATAAGGAGCCGGGAACTGGGAGGGGACAGGACCAGGGCAGCTGACCCAAACTGACCAAAGGGATATTCCATACCATATGACATCATGTAATATAAGAAAGGGAAGTGAGCTGGGTGGGCCCGTTTTGCTTGGGGATTGGCTAAGCATCAGTCGCGGTCGGTGAGCAATTGCTCTGTACAATCACTTGTTTTGTATATAATTATCATTACTGTTGTTTTACTCTATTTTCCTCTTTCTGTTAGTAAATAGTTTTTATCTCAACCCCCGAGTTCTACCTTATTTCTCGATTCTCTCCCCCATCCCAGCTGGGAGGAGGGGGGGGGTGAGCGAACGGCTGTGTGGGGTTTCCCAGCCTGCCGGCTGAAACCAGAACAATGACATAAAGCAGAACAGTAGCATTCTTTAAAATTCCCAGCAGAAAAGTTACTGGGCCTCTTGCAAGTGTTCCATAGGATGCCTAACCCTGGTTTGCCTGGCCAGCAGCACAGACCTGCTTACTGTGAGACTGAGGAAGTCAGAGTGAGTTTGTACAGCTGTGTTTTCACTGCTTTGCCCTATCATATGCCTGTTTAGCAGAGAGCATTTTTTGGGAAGTGTCACAGTTTGGGCTCGTGTGTGCTCTGTCCTCTGCGCATCAGCTCAGGTCAGGTCTGAGCAGAACCAGGGTAGGTGCACAATGGTTGTTAGTGATCTGGAGCCTTTCCTCTAAGGAGAACTAGCTTTGAATGAGCTGGTGTGTCCAGACAATGAAGTGCCATGCAGGAATACACTGTGGTCTTGGAAGCAGCATCACTGTGCCCCAAGCAGCCAGTAATTAGCCTGGACACTGCCACATTGATGTGACGAGGCAGCTTCCCATGCCTGGGCTGGCTCATGTAGCCTCACACAATGTTGTAATTATGCAGTGTAGACTTATCTACCTTGTTTTGCAGGAGCCCCAAACAGTTATCAGTCTGGTAATTATTCTGGCTGCGGGTGATCTGGGGGAGATTGGACCTGATACCTATGAGCTGACGAGTTCTACATCCTATTTCAAGAAGTTTTGCATCCTTTGATATATGGTGTAGTAGTTATTATNTAGGGTCCATTTAAAAGAGCCTGTCCAGCAGATCGAGGGAGGTGATCCTCCCCCTCCATTCTGCCCTGATTAGACCTCAGCTGGAGTACTGTATCCAGTTCTGGGCTCCCCTGTATAAGAAAGACAGGGACCTCCTGGAAAGAGTCCAGCGGAGGGCCACAAAGATGATAAAGGGCGTGGAGCATCTCCCTTATGAGGAGAGGCTCAGTAATCTGGGTCTGTTCAGCCTTGAGTAAACAAGATTGAGAGAGGATCTTACTAATAGCTATAAATATCTTAGGTGTGGGAGGCAAATGGAGGTGGGCAATCTCTCTTCAGTCGTCTATGGGGATAGGACGAGGGGAAATGGCCACAAACTGGGGCATAGGAAGTTCTGCACCAATATGTGGTCGATTTCTTCACAGTGCCGGTGATGGAGCACTGGAACAGGCTGCCCAGGGAGGCTGTCAAGTCTCCTTCCCTGGAGATATTCAAGACCCATCTGGACGCCTACCTGTGCAACCTGCTGTAGGGAACCTGTTTTGGAAGGTTGATTGCACTGGTGATCTCTCGAGGCCCCTTCCAACCCCTACAATTCTGTGATTCTGTAATATGCGTGCCACGGTTCTGAAGGAGCTGGCTGATATGGCTGTTTGCTGATGACATCAAGCTGAGGGGTGCAACTGATATGACAGAAGAAAGGGATGCCATCCAGAAGGACCTTGACAAACAGAAAAAATGGGCCCATGTGAACCTAATGAGGTTCAACAAAGCAAAGTGCAAGCTTTTACACTTGGGTCATGGTAGTCACAGATATGTGTACTGACTGGGAGAAGAAGAAGGTGAGAGCAGCCCTGCTGACTGAATATGAGCCGGCACTGTGCTCTTGCAGCTCAGAAGGCCAATGGTATCTTGGGTTGCATCAGAGGAGGGGTGGCCAGCAGAGACAGGGACATGATAATCTATCCACTCTGCCCTTGTGAAGACTCATCTGGAGCACTGTGTCCAGGCCTGTGGTCCCTAACCCAGGAAGGATGTGCAGATGTTGGAGAAGGCCCAGAGGAGGGCCAGAAAGATGGTCAGAGGGCTGGAGCACCTCCCCTATGAACACAGGCTGATGGAACTGGGCTTGTTCAGCCTGGAGAAGAAAAGGCTGCAGGGAGATCTCGTTGCAGCCTCCCAGTATTTAAAGGGGGATTACAAACAGAAAGTAAATCAAGTTTTTGCGTAGGTAGGTAGTGATAGGACAAGGAGGAATGTTTTTTAGCTAAAAAGAGGGGAGTTTTAAATTAGATGTAAGAGAAAAAACTTCACTGGGGTAGTGGTGAGGTGCTGGAACAGGCTGCCCAGAGAGGTTGTGGATGTCTCATCCCTGGAGGTGTTTAAGGTTGAATGGGGCCCTGGGCAACTTCATCTAGCGTCCGACCTAGCGGTTGTCAGCCCTGCCCATTGCAGAGGTTTTGGGAGCAGATGATCTTTGAAGTCCCTTCCAATGCAAGCCATTCTATGATACGATTCTACCTATCTCAAATTTAATTCAAGGAATCGAATTAGTATGAAAATCTTACATACCTTCTTAAGCCAGTGTCAACAGTGTAAATTAACCCTAGATTTGCATGGCATATATATTATATATTATATAGATATATATCAATTGTCTCTTTATTTGCCTGTGAATGTCTTTACTCATGTTACAAATTCAGCAGTAAATAGAGAATTGCAATCATATTCTTTGAAAGTTTATTTTTTTCTATTGCCTTGAGTGCAACAGACCTGTTCAGGAAGTGTTTCAAGGCTCTGTGAGTATAGGAGGAGAAGGACTGAGTGGAACACTTAGCAAAGAATAACTAAAACAACCTCAAAAATGGCAAAACCCATTGCAGTGGTTCCTTGTTTTATACCTGTTAATGAGGATTCAGTGTGTTTCTTTTGAGGAGGTAATCTCAGAGTATCATAGATCCTGTTTTTTACTACCATTGCACACCACATTTCTAATAAAATGTCATTGTCAGTTGAGATGACAGAGAGAGAACTAAGATATGCATCAGCTGTTGAATGTGATTATTGTAATCCTAGATGGACAGGGAAATTTGAGCTGCGACTAACACGGAAAAATAAATAAAAAAATTTATAAAAAAGAATCTGGTAGTTTTCCAAACAAATGTTAATATTAAGGTGAGAATGACTCTTCGTGTGAACTTCTGGCTTATAGTATCTACAAAATTTTGAACAATTAAGCTGGACTCCTACAGATGAATTATGTATTGCTAGACAATACATTAATTTGATGTTTTCCAAAAAAAGCCTTTCATATAATCCTAGTTCAAAGGATTTTTGACTATTCTTTAAATCCAGCTCAGTATCCCTAATTACAGGCACAGAATGATCCTTGTAGAGAGAGAACTTTAATGTATTTCCATCTGTGTGAATTGCATCTGTTCATTAAAAGGATGTTCTGTTTGTTTCACAGCATCTCTACAATCAACCAGACACAACAAAGAATAAAGCCTATTTCATTTTCCTTTCTATTATTTTTCCTGGCAGAAATAAATTAATAGATATTAATAAAGAATTTCAACCACAAATCAAAACAAAACAAAAACATTAAACAAAAGGAAACTAAGAATACAGTTTTATTTTCCAGATTTTTTCTATGAAAAATATGTTCTGAATCCCACACATTAGCCTACTATGTTGCCATGAACTGAATGCATCTATGCTTCTGTCTCTGCAGTTTATACGTAAGAATCTAAATAAGATATCTTTCTATAGAATATCTGTTGCTACAAGGAACTTGTTGTTGTCTGAGGTATCTACACATAGAAGCTGAGAAAACAACTGAGCAGCAATTTCTTCTGAGCTAGAAAGTTTTGTGGGTATTTTGCTAGAAAATATCAGTCTAATTACTGGGAAATTTGGGGTTTACTATCGGAATTGTATTTATACTGTTTATAATACTGACTTGCATGACTCCACCCAGATGCTGAGATTTATCTGTTTGAACATATTATGAAAAATTTAAAAAAAATATATAAGGAGGTTTGCACTGTATAAAAACAGAAAATCTCTGTCCTTTTTGCTTTATCATGATTATCCCTGGAAGTTCCTGTTCCTGTGCTGAGCTTGACAATGAAATGTTTTGAGAGTTCTGTCAAGCAAGAGGGTGTTAGAATATCAGTCAAGCAATGCTGTGCTGCAAGAAGGGAAGATTTACAAACAACTCAGGAATTCTGAAAATAAAATATGTGGGAATATATTTACATTGGTCAGGACATATTACATTGGTCAGGACATAGTGTATTCATTTCTAATTACATTTATCAGTGCATTTGCTGTATTTTATCTTATGCTTGGGTCTAGCTCTTGCTTCATCCAAACCAGATCCTCATTCCTGAAATACAGATGGCTGGGTGAAATATACTCAGTTCGAAGGGAATCCATAACATATATCATGAAAAATACCAGAGGAAAAAAGGTCTTTTATCAATCAACTTGAATTAATGACCGTAGTTGTTATTTCTAAGTCATGATTTCCTTATTTTATAAAATACATTTTAAAATGTTACAGCATTGAATAACATCTGAGCAGTATTCTAGAAGAGTACTCTTCCTTTAAACTAAAGTTTCTTTCAAATTCCAAGTAGAAGGATACATCATATTCTGGTTTAATTGCGGAGCTTGTTCTTCAAGGTCACTGCATGATTAGTTCTCTCTGTATTTGGCTAATGATTCGGCAGTAGTTTAGCTAAAGATCTGATTTTCTTAGGAAAGACTTTTCCTTGCGCTCTGTCGCAATTTCTCCAGTTGCCTAAGGAAGGTCATAGCCTGTTTGTATGTGACAAGTGAAAATAATGGTATTTAACTTCTTTATAAATCTTCTTTACAAAAGATTGCACATATGTTAGTATTTTATAATTATCATTGAAAATCTAGTAATCAGTACTAAGAGATAATAATTTTATGAATAGATGAAAGGACACACAACATGATTTGCCAATGTTAACAGAAAAAGAACAGAATAGCCCATTATCACAGAATCACAGAATGGTTGAGTTTGGAAGGGACCACTTGGAGTCACCTAGTCCAATGCCCCTGTTTCAAGGAGAGTCACCTAAAGCACATCACCTAGGATCACATCCAGGTGGGTCTGGGATATTTCCAGAGATGGAGACTCCACAACCTCTCCTGGAAACCTGTACCAGTGCTTAGTGAAGAAGAATTTTCTAATGTACAGATGGAACTTCATGCATTTTGATTTGAGCGCGTTGTCTCTTGTCCTGTTGCCAGACACCACAGAAAAGAGTCTGGCCCCATCTGGTAATACGATGTTCAAGAAGAGGTAGGAAACTACTATCAAGTATGGGCCATGGCCTTTTATTTTAATCAACTTCGCTTTGAAATGGAATCAAAGCATTCATCTTGTTTTGCTCCTGAATTCTACTAATAGTTAAATATTGCAACTTCCAAGGATATTCTTGATATCACAACTAGGTGCATGTTTCCTTTATACAATGTAAGGCACTACCATAAGTATTCCAGCATCCAGAGAAAGTGGGTACATGCTGAATTAAGATTCATTAACAAAATTCAATAAATAAATATTCAAAGCCATCTGAAAAATGTGGAGCTTTGCAACGCATGCAAAAATCACATTTAAAGCTGGTGACATTGAGCCAGAGTCAGGAAAGATATAGTGAGATATAGAAGGAGTCTTCTGAGCTGACATTCATAATTTTTTTCATTGCCAAAGTAATAATTGCAGTGATTTTTATTTTTTTTTTAATTTAAATTCCAGAAACTGACCTATTTTGAGTAAAAGGCAAGGAAAAAAAATCTATCCACCCACATCTGTTCTTTACTGGATTTGAGCCAGTCTTTCAGTGTAACACTAACTCACAATGCAACAGAGAAAGGACAAACATGACCCCTCTCTTTGCCTGATTAGAGCAGGTCTTATAAATGCATTATCTGAATAAACTTTATAAGACTCATCTACTTTACTTTCAATTGTAAATTCAGTATCTACCACTATTAACTGTTCATTCTGTTGAGTGTCATTGTTTTAAACACATGGTAATCAACAGGACTGGGCATGCAATAAAAAAAATTGCACGTGTTCCTTTAAAATACACACTGCAGCTTTGAATTTATGTTTGATCTTGTATCTTGTATTTATTTCTCAGTAACTTCTTGGTAGCACCAGAGGATGAATAAATAGATTGTATGACATGCAAAGATTGAGTCGTGTACACAGGTGCAGTTGTTTCAGGTGAAAATATTCTGAACATAGAGAGCTGTTGGGGAAAAATTTTGAACAATTTCTAAACTGCTTTGCTTGGCACTGACTTTAAGGAACAGAAAGATGGTTTGAGTGTATTAAACCTGCGTCAGAACTGCTGTGAACTCCTGCTCCTGAGAGAGCTACAGTCATACCAAACCAAGCTGCACTGCCCAATCCTGCTTCACTTTCTAAAAGCATAGGCTTAAATCCATGCAAGCAGCTACTAACCTGTGCTAGAGCTCCTTGTTCTCATTTCACTGTTTGGTTTTTGGACCTGTGATTCAGAACTCCTAAATGCACCAGTTGTAGGAAATCTAGTAAGCACATGCAGAAATGTCCATTTGTGCATGTACATGCCCATTTTCTACTATTTTATTGGCAATCTCAATAACTGCATACACAAGTAAAGATTGTAACCACACTATTGCACTTAGAAGAATCAGTCATTGATGGCTTCAGCGTAAGAACGAGTTTCCTACAGCAAAGAGCTTGTCCAGGCCTCCTCTAGTGGATAAATGTGTTTATCACAGATTTTTTAAGCAGGTCTGTGTTGCCTTTTCACACCAGGAAGTATCATCTCCTTTTTGAAACACTAGAATCTTCTTACACATACATACACACATACACACAGTTATGAGGTTACAAGCAGACAAACTAATTAAGGATCTTTTTTTCTGGAGGAGTGACAGTGATGAGGACACTGAAAGAACAGCTGAAATCTGCCCATGTGTGCTTCTTGTACAATGACATTTCCACCTCGTTTTTTTCTCATTTGAATGGATTATTGATACAGAGTTCTGACTATTGGAAAGGATTGATTTGTCAATACTTCCAGTGCTCTGAATATATAAGTAAGCCACAAAAATAAAAATGTTGTCTTTCTATAATTATTAGTCATTTATTCCATTCCTTAAATTTAAAGGAAAGTCTGCACTAGTAAAGCCATTAGTACAGACAAAAAAGAAAGTAGAAATTGAATATTTTTTCACAAGTGTGGGTAGACTGACATCTATTTAAAAAAAAAAAAAATAGTATGAGTTGCAGTCCTTCTTACTCATTTACTTCCTTTTAGAGTAAGAGAAACAGAGGCCTTGATTTATCTCCAAACCAAGTGATGCTGGTGCCCTGTCCTGTTGCCTGGCTGAAGTGAACTGGGTTTCAACAGTCAAACTTTCTTGAAATTCACCTATTGCTGCTGAAACCCATTGTGGCACGGAAGTGGAGTGGATGGCCGACAGTTCTTTAAGTAGACAGCAAGCCATGTGTCAGTTGTCAGGAAAACATATCCCTCTATTTTTGCACCTCTTGAGTCAGCTTTATTTCACATCTCTATTGTCAGTGGAAAAGCATAATATAAACTGCAGTGAAAATATAGCTTTCCAATTAATTCATGTCCCTAAAATATAGCCTTCTTTTTGTGTATCTTTTTCTTACTTTCACTCACTAGGAGTGGAAATTTGACCTCAGGAATAGTGGCGCATCTAATACTACATTTAGTATGAGAAGCATCAAACCAAGGACCAATAGAAGAGGGTCTGAGTCTCACACTGATGTGCTTTTTCACAGCTTAGAAATAGAAAAAGAAGTTCCAGATATCTTATTCAATTTTCTTGTTTAGTCTTTGGCAATGAAAATACTGTTATTCCCCATATTGCTAGCAGTGATGTAAGACAGTTTATTAAAATTCTCTCCTTATACAGCCTGGATGAAGAAGGGGATCCAGAGAGATTCTCAGAATGTGCTTTGGGTGGAGGGGAGAGTATCTGGTTATATCACAGCTTATTTTGAGTTATTTCTCAAGATAAACGACAAGAGATTTGGAGATAAGAGAACTAAAGTAGTTTGATTTCTTTTTCTAGATGCATTTCCTTCTTGGGCATCACTGTCAACAGAAATTGTACTTTAGCACATTCCAATGAACCATATGAATATGAACACAGCTTATACAAGACTTCTGTGTTTATAAGATGCATCTATATAATTGTGAATAGTCAGTGCTGTGTTAAGCATCCTAGGCTCCTTTTAGTGTCAAAAAGAAGAAATACAAACATTTCACGTGTTATTTCCATTATACTAGTGCTAGCCAGATCACGTGAGAAATGCCTTAGATCTGCCTATTTCAGTAGAAATACTGAAATACTTTGTATCAGTAAAGACTGATAGTAAACCTTACTAAACAATACTTTAGGTCTTGAAATCCTCAGGTCCTGTAATGGAGCCTGAGTACATTTCAGGCTAAACATGTTTCTCTAAACTGCAGTTTAATCAGTAACAAGTTCAGCAGTCTATTGCATCTCTCTTCTAAGGGAAAAGAAAAAAATATCCAGAACAGAGGCTCCACTTCTCAAATTTTATATAAAAATATCAAAAGCAACATTCACATTGCTGATGATTATCAGCAAAATGGACCTGATTTTCGGCCCAACCACAAAACCTTCAAAATTTACAAGTGTCTGCATCCGTAGCACTTAGTGTTTTAAAATACAGTTATAGCTTCATATATAGCCAGTTCCTACATAGAAATGAGAAGACTTATGCTAGCAGATGCTTTGGGCCATAGCTTCTGTGAGAAGACACAAAGTTACTGTCTCTTGTCTTCCAATATCCAATAGTGTCTTTGGTGTGATGGTACATTTTGCCTTGGAAATGTTTATTTCTTCGGTAGTGAGTGCGTACGCATGTGTGTGTCTATGAAGTGTGTGTCCTTGTATTATTTTTTGTATTGCACTTCAAGATTTGATGACTCCAAGTGACCTCACTATTGATTAAATATTAGAGAAACAAAGAGTTATTAAGTGATAACCTGTTGGTGTATATTTTTGCTCTGTTCAGATAAGCCAGTGAAGCACGATCAATTTATTCTTCGGTTGAATTGTTTTTCTTGTGGGCACCTAAAGCATACGTTAGAGAACAGCTTCCAAGAAACAAATTTATTTTCCTGAAATGATGTTCTTTATTGGCAACATCTAGTTCTTTTAATTTTACAGTTGGTTTACCAGTTATTATCTCTGTTTTCATGAAGCATGAGAAAAATGCTAGAACAGTTAAATGTGCTTACCATATAGTCTGTGAATTAGTGGCTCTTTAAAATTGGCAGCAGATGTGAAGTAAAACTGTGCTGTTAGTTCTCCCTTCCTTTTTTTTCCCTTTCCTTCCCATGAACCCTGTGAAATTGTTTGACTGGCACAGATTACCAAGGTGCCATCAGCATACCACATGCAGCACATGGAGGGCAGTCAAATATTCACTCTTATGCCTGATCCCCTTGTTTGGCTGTGACAAATTTGAGAAAGCTGAAGGCGGGGGAGGCTGGGGAAAGGGAAGGAAGTAAAAATCTTTCCAATACTTTTTTCACCTATTATGCATTTGTCAGAATGTGCCTTCTAAGTGACTTGTACATCTCTTCTCAGGTGCACTATGGGCAGAATGGCAGCATTTGCCAGCAATGACTAAGTGAGAAGTGACACTCTCTGTCTCTCTGAGGGTTTCTTCAAGTCCAGTCTGGAACCTTTCATTACATTGCAAGAATCCATTAAGACTGAAACAAGGTTATTCCATGAAATGTTTTTGTGACTAAAGAGGACATTCAGCTCTTTAATCAGTGACAGAACATCTACTCTGACAAGACTGAGTGATACAGTGCGCTTGGCTAGCACCTTTGCAACTGAAGGGGAATATAACTTACAAGGACAGACAGTATTCTCATTAAATTGCCATTGGTTGATTCATCAATGCTCCAGTGAAAATAATTATTCTGTATATGTTTGATGTAAATGTCTATGTCAAATGAAACCTCATTTTGTATTTTGAGGGTGTCTGATCCATGATAATTTGCTAATGCCTTTAGGTCATGCGATAACTGTCTATTTCCTTCACTTATGACAGGGGCTGTGCTGAAGTCTGAGTGATGAGGGAAAAAGAAATACACATACACAGCCACATACACACACATATTTATAAACAAATAAACAAACAAAAAATTGCTATTGTGATGTTGGTATAACCCATATGGATTTAACTTCTTCCCACGTGTGTCAGATTTTGACTAGAATAAACAGAATAATTTCATTGACCTTTACAAAGTCACCCCAGAATAACTGGCAAATAACATCTCATTCCCAAAATATCTTTTGCAGCTAGATGCTGGAAGTCACCAAAGGGGAAAAGAGTTGCTTCTATATACGTGTCAATACAATGCTCTGCAAGCACATATAAGGCTTAGGATTGACTTTGGAATGAGCCCTGAGCAAAATGGAAGATGGATGCAGACTGAACTACTGCAGAAGTAGCCCTGAAGTGCTGAAATCTGTCTGAATATATCCAATTTCATTTCTTCTTCCTGAGAGAGAAAGGTTAGGCATCCTACATGTACCAAATGCCTACTCATGTACTACTGGCTAATATCTACTGGAGGAGTGGCCAAAAACCTGTTCACCTGCTGTCATTGAAAAAGTAGTAAACCACTGATTAACCTCATTCAGCAATAAGTGAAAGATCTTTGATTTAAACAGATTACTGTTGGGAGTTCTTACACGTTGGCTATGTCATAAGTATATAATCTCAGAAACAATCTAAGCTATTTTATGTAAAATTGAGATTCTTAGTCATTTAGATAATTGTTAGATTAATAAACCCTTGATAATTCCTGGTTGTTTCTTACTTTATGAGAAGAGCCAATAAAATCAAAGGGACCAATTACTAGATAAGGAAGAACTCAACTCTTCATTAAAATCTTAGAAGTTTAGCCTCTTTCATTTTTGGTCAGAAAGTGATTAGAAGGAAAAGGGCAAAAGAGGAAGAACAAACATGACGGGGAATATCGGCTGAGACATTTTCTTCTGGACCTTCTACTTTTGTATTCTACTGAAATACATGGAAAATTAAGTATTAATAATAGTAATGCAAAAAAACGGAGAAAGAAAATAAAGAGAAAACAGTGACTACAGATAAGCTGCTTTCCTTCACAAGTGAAATAAACATATGCTTTTTAAATGAGAATATTTTGACTGCTTTTTGCAGAAAAAAAAAGAAAAATAGTGTTATAGAAGGTGATCCGTAAAAATCAGGAAAATAGAAGAAACAAAAAGTACTGAGAGAACAAGAAGAAAAGTTTGCATCAAAGTTTTCATAAACAACTTTAATAAGAGAAAAGTGAAAATAAAACGTGCAAACCCTTTCTGAGATATTAATGCGACAGTTCCCTACATGGAGTGAGTATAGTCCTCAGTTTGTAAGCAGAGTTAGTTTAGAAGTAATGCTTGCTTTAACAAGAAAATAATTTTGTCTTTAAATTAGAATTTAGATTTTTTTTTCCAAATTTGAAAAACTTAACCTTCTTAAATCAATGGAAGGACATCAAAGATTGTTGATAAGGAAAAAATAGATCTCATTTCTTACAGTGTGGGAACTACATGGTACCATGATGAATTTCAAAAGAGTGTTTACCCTTTCAGCCCCAGGAAGCAAAGTATGCTAATTAGGGCAAACCTCTACAATAGTTAATAGGTCTCTCAGAGCTAATTTTGATACTCTATAATGCACTGGATATATCTTTACGATGTTCTATTGAGCTGCCCTCTGTTCCCTTTAGTTGTGTGCCATACGGCTCACAGCAAGGCTCCGACATTTTTCTCCTAAGCAGAGATGTATCTGTCCTTTAGAAAAGAAACAGAAGTCAGAGCTGCTTCTTCGTAGTGTCACTAGCAACAGAAGACCAGGAAAAAAAGGATTTTGTATGAAATTTCAAAGGAAGGCAATCTTCATGAATGAGAGGTATAAAATTGAAATACTTGAACTTTTCTTTAACAAAGACAGAAATGCAAAACAGCTCAAATCAAAAATTCTGCAGTGAAAAAGAACTCCTTTTCATGCCTCTGTAATCAATGGAAATGATAGTCTACAAATCAACACTTAGTAAATAACATACATCTTAGCCAGGAAAATTATAAGAATAGATCTTTGAGATGACTTTTCTTCCTGCATCTCTCGAACGATAGTGCATTTCAGAGCATAGAAAACAGTGCTCTGTTCTTCATTTAAAGAGATAGTAAGACAGGAGATAATCCATCTAAAATTATTTAAAGATTATTTAAAGATTTCCATCTTTAGAGATAGAAAAGCAAAGAAAACACATTCCAGTGAAATTCTAGGAAGCTTTAAAATATTTTTAATTTGATCCACATTTTTCTCTTTAAAACATGTCATATGCTGAATGAAAATGATGTATCAGACGTTGAAGAACTGTCTTTTATTGAACTCTGACAGTGTCAGTAAGAAGTAAAGAGGTGAGGAAGTATAATTTCTCTACCACTAAAGAACTGTTTCTCCACACTACATGTGTGTACTATACAAAGAAAATGAAAATCCTCACCTCAAAAAATATGTTGCTAAAGCAATTCTTTGTACATCTTCTAGGCAAGTGTTTGTATATTAATGAATAATGTAAACACGGACGTTCCTGAATATGCATGTGTTACTGCTGGATAGATTGTGGGATGGATAGGTGACAGGGCTTATAAATACATACACACAAACATATATTATATTGGACTGTGGCTTATAACTTTTTCTCTACTCCTAATATCATCCTTGTACCCAAGACAGGAATCTTTGTCAAAGATTTATTCTGCAAATTAAATGAGCTATAGCCTCTTCCCTTATTTTAATGTACACTTTATTCTCAGAGCCATTGCTATTTAAATTTGTTCCTTAACGCATGTGGTTCACTTTATTTTGCTTTTACTGTGTCTGTACTATTCAAAACTGACACATATAAAAAATAGTGCCGTTTCCCTGAAATAGCAGTGCCTTTGTATGTGCAAAGCTATAAATAAACACTGGCAGTTAAACTTCTGTGCTTTTAAACTTTAGCCTCTTTATCTTTGTCACTGTTAGAGGCCCCTATCTGGTCTGCCTCCCTTTTTTGCTTATGACAAAATGCTTATGCAGCAGTAATCAGTCTTACAGCCCTACCCTCTCTTCCATTTCTTTCTTTCTCTTTTAATTTCAAAGTAGCAGGCAACGATTTCAATGGTGTCTGCTGCAGCTTGGCCAAGAAATCAAAGCAGCAAAACATATTTCTTCCATAGCTAGCCTTTCACTCCCTACAAGCCAACAGTGTTTTTAAGTAATAGCCTGTTAATTAGTACACTGACTTATTCTACTCATTCTAATTATGATAATAAAAACATACTTCAAACAATGCTACAGTTTTTCTTCTCTGCAATGCTTTGATAAAGCCACATACCCAAAAAAGTGTTTTGGAGATGGCTTTCTAGACAATGTCATATAATAACTTGCACCGTCATCCTATTTCTAATTGTGATCAATAGCTAATGCTCAAGGAAATTGTATAAAAAGTGAGGAAAACAATTACCTTTTCATTTTGTCTGAATGTATATTTATCAGTATAGAAATTTTCTTAGCTAAAGATTGTATGTGGGTTGCAGAAATAAATCTTTCTTAGGATATTATTTATGAAATCAGCCAAGATCTTGACACTTTCTGCTAATATTCTCAGCACCTCTACATGTGAACACCTTTAAATTCTGGAAAATTGAGTTCAGACTCAAAGTCCTAGGCTGAGTTCTGTGATTCCAAAATTACTGTTTTTGCATCCTGGTGGTTATACTCATTTCAATTTCTTCAGACTTAATTGACCAAAATCTCTTTTCTTCAAAATTGTCAGAAATTTGCTGCAGCTCAGATTAATTTAAAGTTCCCCTCCTCTCATTCCTCCTGTGTCCTAGCTTTTATAGGCATATCTGTCACTACCAAGCATTGCAGAGGAGCATCTTTTTTACATGTATGCATATTACTTTCTTCTTTGCCTTTCAACTTTCTGCTTAATAATATTAATAATAACATTAAAATGAGATTCTACTTTGGTTTTCTAACTAGTCCTGTTGAGATTTTTAACTCAGATGTTATTAACAACACAATCAAGTTGAGTCATGACTGAATTTTCTCATGCATAAGTAATAAAATAGCAGTTACTATTGCAAACACACTGCTTTTCAAAAAATTAAAACACTTTGCAGGCAATTCAAGATTACAAATGAAGTTTTAGCCTAAGCATATAGATTTGAATTCAAAGAAATATTTCAGCATGTAAATAAAACTTTGTTCATGCATAATATTTATCAATATATGATAGACCCGTCAGTCCTCCTGGTTTTCTTTGGAGAAACATTTTTTAACTCAGTCAGCATTCTTTTTATAAGAAATTGATTTTCTCAAGCACATAAACTTTTAAGATGATATGATGTACCCTGCACCACACAATGCAACATATAAAAATGTACACAGAGAGAGTTATGCTTATCACAAAAAATTCAAAGCTCAAATTCAATCTCTGGATTTGACCTTATTGCTAATCAAAGCAATTATATTTCAGCACTAACATCAAGTTATTCAATTCATTATTCTTAGCCTTTCCCCTTTAAAGACATTCAATCTCCCTAACACTTTCTTGCGCTCCTATTCCTATATGATAGGTAAAGTTTCAGGTGTTTACATGTGATTATGCTGCCTTTTTATCAGAGTAATCATCACCTGCACAAAGACTGAGTTAGTGGAGGCATCTCATCTTGTTATACCGTGGTGCTAGAAAATTCTTCTTCCGTGCAGATTTAGATATTGAATTTAGTGGGACATCATTTGAATCATTCAAGGTTCTGAGCAGTAAATATGGACTATTGAGCTCTGGTCACTGATACAGCTGATAGAGTAGTGAAAGGGAAAATAGACAAGATCAGATGCTATCATGGTAAATTCCTCAGGAAAGAAAGATATGAAATATAAAATGTACTATTGGGAAGAGAGAAAAAAAAAAAGGTAAAGCAGTTCAGAGGGAGTCAGACAAGACAAGGAAACATTATTTAGAAGTATTTCAAGTGGATTAATGGAGGCAAAGGTAATGGGAAAAAACTGAGGGTAAGGTGATGACAAATAAGTATCATAGGAAATAAGGAGACTATAGAGAAATGCAGACAAGTGTAATTTAAAATGTAATTTATCAATTTATTTATCTGTATTTCCATTAAGAATATAACAGATCAGAAAATGATGTTTCTGATAAGAGACAGATCACGAAAAATTAACAATTTCTATTTTCTACTCCTCGAATTAAAAATTGTATGGTTTCATGGAACCATAAAAAATTTAAATTAATTTAATTTATTTTTAGAAAAGTTATGTGAGGTCTCACCAGCTCAAAAATATATATTTATATATTGGTTAAAATTATTTCAGAGAAAAAGATTTTTTTTTTTCTCTTAGCCTTTGAATGAAAAGCTTTCATATAAATATTTTTTGCCTCATGCTTCTTGCCATCAAGGCAGAACTAAGAAAGGGACATAACTGACAACACTAAAATTTCCTCCTCTCCAAAGCACATCAGCACTTGCAATTATTTCACAGCTACTGCAGTTCCCCTACCGTGCATCATTCTTGACTTAAAGTTATTCAGAAAAGCTATTAAGCACTATATAATTGTAAGCAAATTGAAAGCAATAAAGAGAAGATCAACGAACATGACTGAGGGGATGGAGAGATTGATTTATGAGAAAAGATGAAAAGAGCGACAGTAAATATGTACAGCTTGGCCAGGTGATAGCTGGGGTTGAAGAGTAGGATAAACATCAACAAGGACTGTATTTGAAGAATGGTGTGGTCACCAAAGGCCAGATACATCCATGGTGTAACTTCACTGAAGTCAGCTTCAGCAGTGCTACCTTGGGGATGAATTTGGCCATGCAAAAGACAATAAGAGAGAAAAAAGAGCTGTTAAGGGAAGTCTGAGGGGTTGTAACTGTAAAAGCCACTGGAAAAAGTGGAGCAAAAAGAAAGTATAAGTTGCATAACAGGAAAATCTTACCAGTGTGATCTAGAAGGCTAATGAATTAGTTAACAAATGAAAAGAACTTTGAAGATGAAAAATGTTACCCAGCTACAGCTAAGAATCATTATTAAAGGTAGAGCTGAGCAAATAATTTGTGGTGAATTATGTATTCAAACAGTTAAGAGTTAGATTTTTAAAGGCACCTATGGGAGTTAGATGCCCAATGGGCAGGTGATTCATATAATGCTAGGTGTTAGCTTTCTTGAGATGCCCTTGCAGCTCCAAGCAAAATATTTAACGAGATAAAAATATAAACAAAAAGCCATAAATTTAGACACTCATGCACAAACACACAAACACAAAATATGATTGGAGAACAAGAAATATTTTCAAAAGTATTTGGGTATTTCTTAGACATGGTACTTGGTATAACAAGTTCACAGAAGCCCAATTAAGCCACTTTACTTGATGTTTCACCTCATTTGCATATTCACAAATTGTTCAGTGCTTTCTGTGTTACCTTGCAGAATTAAGAGTCACAAAAATCCAGCCTTGGGTAATCACTATCAAAAATATGTAAAATCTTAGGACAGATTCAGCATGTGCAAATCTGTATCTTTGTTAAAACTGAATTGTTTCAATTTACACCATTTGAGGACTACAGGTTTCAAAGCCAGAACAAGACTCTAAGATCAACCTTTAAGTTTACTTACTCTCCAGAGCTCCATGCTGCTTTCCATCCAACTTCACTGTCATCATAACTCTTTTGGAGCAATCTCTCCTTAGTCATGTCAAGTTTTCATTCCTGGTGAATAAAATTCAGCTTTTCTTATACAGAAGAAAAAAATTGACTCATCTATGAAATAATGGAATAGGAATATGCAAAAGCAATGATAAAATTTTCAACAGTTTCAGGAGTTTCATCTTTATATCTTGTAACTTTTCCGCAGTGGGATAAATCTCTTAGTGTAACACTGTACAGATAATAGCTGTCATCTCAATTGCAATGTCCTCAGGCCATTATAATACAAGTAATAATAACAATGTAAATGTGACAAGTCTGCAAGAAAAACTCAGGTCAAAAATGTCACACTAATTAGTCACTGAATGATTTGTCTAATTCTGGACAAACATAAGAAAAAATGGAAAAAAAGAAAAAACTTGCAAGCAAAATGCCAAATAATTATTTTTGTATAGACATAGCAGGCATCAAACAAATACTTAAGATGAACAGAAAAACAGATAGATCTCGTAGTATTGAGAAGTAGAGTTCAATAATAATGTGTGCATATATATTTGAATATAAGTATGTGTTGAGAAAGTAAAAAGTGAGATTTATCAGGAAATTATGTGCGATTTTGTAATGGTTTTGTTGTCTAGTATCAAACTGCTATTTATTTGGTTATTTAAGGAAATTATTTCTAAGGATAGACTTTCAGAATGTGAGATGTTTGTAAAAAAAATATATTTCTGACCAGTGATACAAACAAAAATGATGTATCTGAATTAATAAGAGATGGAAAATATTAAGCATTTCACATTTGCAATCACCATTACAGCCAACCTAAGTAAATAAAGCATAAGACCATGTATTTTAAAATATATTCAAATGGTAGCATATGAGTATTGCTCTGAGTACAGTAGAACTTAAAGTAAATTAATAAAACTAGCCAAGGGAAAAAAAAAATCTTAAATGGTCTAGAAATGCAGGAGATCTTCATTCTGTAGTTCATGGTGGAAGTGACAGTTTACAGCTCAAAAAACATGAATAGTAACCAGTTTATTCATTTGTTCAACATTGCTCATTTTCTTCTTTTAACAGATGGATAAATTCATCTGAGCAATATTCTGTGCATACATTAATAAAATGCATTATAAATAATATTATATTAATTATTAATAGCAATGTATTGTAAATAATGCATTATTGCTAAATTGGTAGTAGTCCTTGCTATTTAAATCCTTGACTGGAAACTATTTAGCTAAATTGTATTTCGTGTTAGAGATCTGATTGGAGAATGCATGGCATAGATAATGTTTACTCAGAATCAGTTTTTCTCCTGGAAGGGATCTGAATGACCCCAAGTGATAAAGAATTTCAGATCTTATCAAATATATATATATCATAGATTATCATTTTTCCTACCTTACAGTCCATATAAGCTGGCAATCATACATTTTGGATCTGAACACACCCTTCAAACATCCTCTCCATTTCTGTTAATCAAATTGATAAGCTGTACAGTAGTGTCTACACATTAATTAAATACAGTATCATTAAGTATATTGGCGCACAACTGTCAATATAGTTAAGACACCAAATTATGTTAAATATATGTCCTCTTCTGGTCCTGTTTTACTTAGTCATTTTCAAAACCAAGGAAAAGACATAAAACTTACAATTCTCTCCTTTGTAGTATATAACTTACCTGGGTTGTAGGTAGCGCAGGCTACTTACCAGCTCTTACCTTTTTTGTCGGCCTCCTCATCTAAAGAAGCCTCCAAGCTGGCCACTTGTCAGAGTGATACAAATGTATTTTGACATCAGCAGGACACAGAGACTGGGGTCATTTCCCTTAGCTTTTCCAATTACACAGCTTGTTGCAAGGAGCTGAATCAACCATGAATGTCATTCTGTTCGTACTGTCCGGGAGGGTGCTCTCTGTTTGGCTCTTGGCATTTAACCACGTTGAATTATGAATGTCCTACCAATCTCGATGTTTGCCTTGGAGCTGGAAAGGATGAATCACAGAGACCTTTTGAATTAGATTTTAAAGTGGATCATGCAATTTCTGCACCCCCTATACCTTCCCCCTCTTTTTCTTTTTTTTTTTTTTAGAAAAGTTTATTCACAAAGCCCCAGTTATCTCAAGATTGACTAGATAATAAAGAATAGCGTTTGCTAATGATAACATACTACTATAATACACTGTGTCACTATCTTTATGTGCCGTGTGTTTTATCTAATATTAAACAAAAGTTGAAAGAGAAGCCAGGGCAAGTTCTGCATAATCAAATGACTGACATGTCACTACCTCTACCTTTAAACAAAGAATTACAGTACAACTTATGTAATACCACTGTAGAAGATGAAACATCTCAGGCAACAGAGTTGAGGAAAGGGGTGGATAAAGAAGACACTAAAT
The DNA here is from genome assembly GCA_013396635.1 of Penelope pileata. Classification (NCBI taxonomy): domain Eukaryota; kingdom Metazoa; phylum Chordata; class Aves; order Galliformes; family Cracidae; genus Penelope; species Penelope pileata. Next base: position 69,882 of record WBMW01001610.1, read on the forward strand.
TTGTCTGCATCTATATAATAGGTTGAAATCTAAAATAAAATTGATCTTTTTTAAAGTTAATTTAATTCTGGCAGAAAATATAAGACCACCAACCCCAGATAATTGATGTCTGGTTATTTCTCTGCAGAATAAATAACAGTAGGTCAAAATTCCTAAAATATTTTCTCATCTGCCACCCTCTCAGCCAGTTGGGTAATTATGAAGAAGGGGATGAATGGCAGAAATGAATCCAAATTCATCTCATATAACATTAGGCATCTAATAAAAGGGGCTTAGGTTAAGGACATCATTTCTGAATGTCTCCTCAGTTGTAATCATAGAGAAATAAACACTTCCAAAGTAATGTTTTTGGATGAGAGTTGTTGGAAGTCAATATTGAGACATTCCAATGTCTCTTCATTGACTACGCAGTGAGTCTAGGGAAACAGCATTTAGCCATTTAATTTAGACAACTTTGTACAGTGTGTTAAAGTAATCTGGGGTGAGTTTAAAACTCTAAAAGAGACAATGAATCAGGAGGATTTCAACGGTCAAACTAGAATCATAGAATAGTTAGAGTTGGAAGGGACTTCTAAATGTTATTGTCTTAGTTTCTAACAGAAGTTACTTCTCTCACAGTGTCTGGTATGAAGCTATGTTTTGTTCCCAGAATAGAAACAAAACTGATAACACCTGGCAGTGTTGAACNTAGTCCAATTCCCCTATAATGAACATCTACAGCTACATCACGTAGCTCAAAGCCCCTTCCAGCCTGATCTTGAGTGTCTTCCATCAACTCTCTGGACAACCTGTTTTGGAGCTTCACTAACTTTATTGTAAAATTTTTTTTCTTACATCCAGTCTAAATCTCCCCTCTTCTAGTTTGAAACCATTTCCTCTTGTCCTATCACCACAGATCTTTCTAAAGTGTCTGTCCCCTTCTTTCTTATAGCCCCCCCTTAGATACTGAAAGGCAGCTATCAGCTATCAGCTATCTCCTTGGAGCCTTCTCTTCTCCAGGCTGAAGAGCTCCAGCTCTCTCAGCCTATTCTCATATGAGAGGTGTTCCATCCCTTGGATCATTTTTGTGGCCCTCTTCTGGATATGCACCAGCAGGTTCGTGTCTCTCCTATGCTAAGGACTTCACATCTGGATACAGTACTCCAGGTGAGGTCTCACCAGCACAGAGTAGAGGAGTAGGATCACCTCCCTCAACTTACTGGCCACACTTCTTTTGATGCAGCCCAGGTTATGGTTGGCTTTGTGGGCTGCAAGGACACGTTGCTGGCTCATGTCCAGCTTACCATCCACCAGTACCTCCAAGTCCTTTTTGGCAGGGCTGTGCTCTATCTTTTCATCCCTTTGGTTGTATTGATAGCAGGGCTTGCTGTGACTGAGGAGTGTGACCTTGCACTTGAATTTGTTGAACCTCATGAAGTCCTCTTGGGCCCACTTCTTGAGCTTGTCTAGGTCCGTCTGGATAGCATCCCATTCTTTGGGCATGTTTACCACACTACACAGCTTGGTCTGTAGTGTTGACCACACCACACTCCGCGATCTTGTTGAGGGTGCACTCAATCTCGTTGTCAGTGGCAACGATTGTCTTTGTTTCAGCTGGGACAGAAGTTGTTTTTTTTTCATAGTGTCTGGTATGCTGCTATGTTTTGGTTTTAGAAGAAGACAATACTGATAATGCACTGATGTTTTTAATTCCTGCTGGACAGTGCTGTACAAAGACAAGGACATTTCAGTTTCTCAGCTTCTTGTATTACCCTGCCAGCAAGGGGGCTGGGGGACAACAAGGAGATGGCAGGGCACAGGACCAGGAAAGCTGATCTGAACCATATGACATCATGCAACTATAAAATAAAGGGGAATTACCTGGAGAGGGGTTGTTGCTTGCAGACTGGCTGGGCATTAGTCAGCATTTGGTAAAGAATTGCTTTGTGTATCACTCATTTTTGTGTATATATATATACAAATATATATTTTATATATATAAAAATTAGTGGGTTTCATTTCACTTTCTTTTCTGTCCTAATAAATAGTTTTCAACTCAACCCATGAGTTCTACTGTATTTTCTCCTAATTCTCTCCTCCATCACACTGGGTGGAAGTGGCAGTGAGTGAATGACTGTGTTATACTTAGCTATCTGCTGGATCAAACCACAACGATGATGAAGATATTGAAGATCACTGGTTCCAGCACTGTCCCCTCAGGGACACCGCTCGTCACTAGTCTCCATCTAGACTAAGAGCCATTGGCCAGCAATCCCAGGGTTTGATTTTGTGACCAGTTCCTTATTCATTGAACAGCCTACTCATCAAATCCATACCTTTCCAATGTGGAGAGAACGATGTTGTGGGGAATCATGTCAAATGCCTTGCTGAAATCTAAACAGATGACATGAGTGGTTCTTCCTTTGTCCATTGATGCAGTTACACCATCACAGGAGGCCAGTAGGTTGGTCAGGCAGGACTTTTCTTTGGTGAAGCCATGCTGGTTCTCCCATATCCCTTCCCTCTCTTCCACATACTTTAGCATCGTTGCCAAGAGGATCTGTTCCATGATCTTTCCCAGCACAGAGGTGAGGATGACAGGACTTGATGATCTCTAGGTGTCACTTCCAACTCTTGTTATTCTGTAAATAACTTCATGCATCAGTACAGGTTGGGAGATGACCTGCTAGAGAGAGGATCTCTGTGGAGAAGGACTTGGGGGTCCAGGTTGACAACAGGTTAGCCATGAGCCAGCATTGTGCCCTGGTGGCCAAGAAGGTCAATGGTATTCTGGAATGCATTAAAAACAGCGCAGCCAGCAGGTCAAGGGAGATGATCCTCCCCCTCTACTCTGCCCTGGTAAGGCCTCACCTGGAGTGCTGTGTCCAGTTCTCGGCTCCCCAGTACAAAAAAGGGAAAGCGATCTCCTGGAAAGAGTCCAGTAGAGGGCCACGAAGACGATAAAGGGACTGAAGTATCTCTCTTATGAGGAGAGGCTGAGTGACCTGGGACTGTTCAGCCCTAAGAAAACAATACTGAGAGGGGATCTTATCAATGTCTATAAATATCTAAAGGCAAAGGGACAAGGACAGACTCTTTTCAGTGGTGTATGGGGACAGGACAACGGGAAGTGGCTACAAACTGAAACATAGGAAGTTCCACACAAATAGGATAATGGAACACTGGAACAGGCTGCCCAGGGAGGTTATCGAGTCTCCTTCTCTGGAGATATTCAAGACCCATCTGGATGCCTACCTGTGCAACCTGCTGTAGGGAATCTGCTTTGTCAGGCGGATTGCACTTGGTGATCTCTAGAGGTCCCTTCCAACCCCTAAAATTCTCTGATTCTTGATGTCTGAATTGCAGGCCCCTGGCAGGCAGCAAACCTTTCTAGAGAGGTTACCCAGAAAGCAGATGGGTGCCCCAGTGCCCCTCAGCCCAAAGTCTCCAATTCCTAAGAACCTTTTTTGAGCACTTGGTTCCTTGGTTGGACCTTCTTAGTCTCACTGCTCCTTTCTGGTTCCAAGGCACTATCCATACCTTCTTCTCTCTCCCGCACCAGAGCTTGATATCTATTGGTTAGTGGTATTTCAGGAGCAAGGGGGAAGATTCTCCTTTTGTCCTAAGAAGTGACGAGGGTCCAGTCTCCCTCACCCTGCACATATTCACCCTCTATTGGGTTGGAAATCTGCTTATCTTCTTGTCCTTGCTGGGCCCTAAGACAAGGCTGTTGGTCTGCCTTCGCCATTGCATGATACCAGGCATCAATCTCTCTCATTGTCTGCTGAATATATCTCAGCCTGACAACTTCCTCTTGCAGCCTGTTCAGCTGCTCAAAAAGATTGTCAAGTTGGGCACACTTGCATTCATGGGAGACCCCATCTACCTCAGTCCCTCAAGTGATCCTGGAGCTCCTCATAACCAAGGATCTCGATAGCTCTTTTGCTCTATGAGCGGTCTGTCTACATGCATGTGTCAGCCCAGAAAGGTTGTGGGCCCTCCATCTGTGTTTATGCCTCAGCCTGTCTAATGTGTTGGGTAATCACCATATTGATTTTAATAGTGTTACATTCTTGTAGCCCAGGATGAGACAAGCAGTATCCCCTGCCTGAATGCCTTGCACAAACTGCCTGTGCAAACTGCCTGCGCCACACAATTTCAACGTGCCACGCCCTGTTTGCCCATCCTGTTTGCCGTGCTCCTAGGTCACTGAGTTCCCTAGGGGCCACCTCTGTATGCACAGGTCATTACCCTGTTGCTCCTGGCCCTGCTTCCACCGTGTAAGAAAGAGCACTGCTGGCACAAGAAGGGGTAACAGCAACTTTCTGAAAGCGGCTCCCCTCACTCCCCTGAGGTGATTCCTTTCCTCAACGCAGAATGTGTGCACACCGGAGTCGACTGCCTTACAGTGTGCCATTATCTGCATTGTATCACAAGTTCAGGTATTATCCACTACAAGGACTTATATTAGCAATCAGTGTGTGAAATTGATAGTTAACATGTTTTTCTGCCGGTTATCTTAACTCTTGAAATAAGATTCTTAAAAATTCTCATCAAAATATTGAAATGACTTACAAAAAAGGCCTCATACTTCATAAAAAACAAGCAAATAAACAAAAACTATATTAATTTACTGAGCCTATGTAGATACACTTGATACCTACAGCTGCCAAAGCTTCTTCTTGAGTTTAACATAAATACACGTCTAACATAAATACTACAAAAAACAGAAAAATACAAGATATACAAGACACTTTCTATTATGCTTTCTATTTATCTAACTGTAATATTGTGAAAAAGATCTATTTCCTTTTTACACTTTGGTTATCATCATTGAGTATGTAACTGATGTTGCAGTTAATTATCTCAATGTAGAACATTCTATGGTAAGGATTACTGCTTAAATGTCAGTCTTTGTAGCAGCAGCTTATTTTATTATCTTCACTTGTATTTCCTTTAGAATTCAATTTTTTTTCATGGTTTCTTTGTTGTTAATCCTGATTAATTATCATTTAAATGTCTTCAGGAAAGCCACCCAATTTAGAAAGTCTTTGTACTTTTTTATGGGATTTAACTGAAATTCCTTGTCCTGTTTGCTTATAATTGTTTAGAGGTCATTCATATCTCACAGTATAAACGTAATACATATTCTATCACCATGTCATTATCTGAATTTATTTTAGAAATACTGTTTGTGAGAACTTCTAAGTCATATGGGGTAAAGATTTGGACCAGGTCTATTTCCAACCATTGATATTAATTAAACAGTATGTCACATACTAAGCGTTATCTTGAAATGGAAATATTCAAATCATCAAAAAATATTTGCGAAGTTTCTAGAATCTGTAATTAATTTCAGTGACCACAACAAACAAACCATATCAAAATGATTTGCAATTGATTAAAAAGTAAAATTATACAAAACTAGACCTATGAAAATGTAATTACAAATTTATTAATTGTTGTAAATAACCAATAAAAGTGTTTATAACCAATTGGATTACACTGCTTTATCTGACTTGTATTTTATTTCCAAAATGAGACATAGAAGAACCATACAACATTACCACACACCATAAACAAGGCTCTCCAATACAAGGCTGTGACAGCTTTCACCACTGCCAACCAGAACATCATTTACACCTCTCTCTCTCTCTGCTATGGTGCCTCCAAAATGGCTCCCTCAAGTGCTTAAATCTGCCTACACTTTACAGTCAATCAAGCAGGGAGATACTGCATGGATTTTGGAGGGGATACTAACTGCATCTCCATATGATGCCACTCTCACAAAAAGACCTCCTCTTTTCATGCCTGCCATTCCACAATGGATGTTACTGCTTGACCTGTTTGAGTACAAACCATGGAATTGGGGCTGGCACTTAGTGTTGCTTTTCGGCAGAGATTACAAAATTGTACTGAAGGCTATCTCACTCCAGTTCAGTCCATTCCAGAAGATTTTATCCACTCAGAGAGGTTCATTACATCTCTACACTACAATGAGTGTTTCACTGTTTCTTCTATCAGAGGATGAAGTAGTTAGTGTCCAGAGAGCTGCATTTGCAAATTGTCTTAACCATGCATTTAGGGTATGTCCCTACAAAACAGGTCCAAGAACAGCTACTGCATTTGAGTGCAAATTAAGACAGAAACTTCCTGGATTCCTCTGTCTTCAACAGCTGTATCAGAAGCTCAGTCCTGGTATTCTTGAATATAGAGCAGACGGGCTTTTCTCACACATGTGCTGCAGCATCCAATGGGGCACAGGCCAACTGCTCAATCTATACATCACCTTTTTGACCACTGACCACTTCTCAGTTGCTAATTGGGACAAAATGAAAACTTCCATGACAGAACAGCTACAGGAATGAGTGAATAACTAGAATGAATTTTGGGGGGAATAGGAAAGAGGGCATTCACTCCAACCGACTAATCTATACACTCTAAAACCCTACTTCAATTAGTCTTTAATTATTCTGTAAACTGGAATAGGTGGGGGCACCTGAGTATCTCAGTACCTTAATATCTTATATCTGACAGGTTGTGGGATTTCATTGAACAACCAAATGTTATGATTAAATTTGCTGATAGACGGCCACACCTCATATATTAACTATCACCTGAGTAAGCTCACAAACAGGGCAGCTTTCTTTTATGCATTCCAGTTGAGTTCAGGTATGAAGTAAGTGCTAAAATATCTAGAAATGTTAAAGCAGTGTAGAGAAATAATTTTAATCTTTTTTTGAGAATTTTAGAAAGGCACTTCAGCACTTTTTGACTTATGTAGCAACAAAGTAGCATAATTTTGGATTTGTCCATTTGCATAGGCTTTCTTACTTGCTTTCTTCCTTTCCCCAGAATATCACTAGCTGTCTATTCTTTTATTTCAGCATCTAATTATTTATGACTTTATGACTCAAAGCCTCATTGACATTCAGTAAAAGTCAAGGAGAATTACGATTTTAAATTCACCTTTCAGAAATTTTCCCCAACAGCTACTTATCCAAAAATGTTTGATAAAAGACTTCTCCTTCACCAGGAGATTTCAAGAATACTGTGTCCTGGACATCAGCTTTATATATGAATTATAGTAATTTCAGTGTAGATACACTGATTTCTGTTAGCTAAGGATCAAGGCCCCAAAACACCAAGAAGATGTTATATAACTAGAAGCAAGACATGTCTGAATTTGGTAAAAGGATGTATTCAAAAGACCCTTGAATTTATTCAGGAATTAATGCTACATTTATCCACAGAAAAAACTGTGGGTATGGAGTTAATAAATTGTTACCAAAATTCCATGCCATTTTCAACACCAGCATCAAACATTTTAGGGTTTCCGTTAGCAGTACAAAATACAAATTTCTGTCATATTTGCTTCTTTTAAACTCTTGTTTAAAACTCACAACTCCGCTTTTGTGTGATTCTCTCTGCCACTCTCATGTGTAAGTGAACATTGTATAATGTTGCTTTTAATAGTTCTGCCAGTGTAACATTGCAGATGAAAGTAGTACTGAATGTTCTGAATAAAGAGCGTTCCATGAGGAATGATGCTTGAGGTAATCTGTATGTGGATGGAGAGTGAAACTCCTTGGAGATACCTCAGTTATTTAAATAAATAAATAAAATTATTATCATTACAATTATAAGGCAAATTGGAGTGCAGCTTCATTGGAGATAATGCAATGCAGCTACATAGCTCCCATCATCCTGATGGGGGATTTCAACCACCCAGATCTCTGCTGGAAAAACTGCATGGCGAGCTGCAAGAGATCCAGGAAACTCCTGGAGTCCATCATTGATAACTTTCTGGTTCAGGTATTTGACAGACCGACCAGAGGTGAAACATTGCTGGACCTCATGCTCACCAGTGAGGAGGACATCGTTAAAGGCATCAAGATCAGAGGTGGGCTGGGATGCAGCAACCATGCCATGGTTGACTGTATGATCTCAAGGGACGTGGGCCTGGCAAAGAGTGGGGTCAGGACCTTGAACTTTGGGAGAGTAAACTTCATGCTTTTCAAGGAATTGTCGGATGAGATCTCCTGGGAAGCTGTCCTTAGAGACAGAGGAGTGGAGGAAAGCTGGCTGCTTTTTAAGGATGTCTTTCTGGGAGCGCAAGAGCTCTCCATCCCTCTGAATAAGAACTCAGGCAGAGGAGGCAGGAAACCAGCATCGCTTGGCAAGGACCTGCTGGTCAAACTGAGGGTTAAAGAAGGGCACGTACAGGCTATGGAAACAAGGGCATGTCACCTGGGAAGATCACAAGGATGATGTCTGGACTTGCAGAGAGGGGATTAGGAAAGCCAAGGCACAGATGGAACTGAACTTGACAAGGGATGTTAAAAACAGAAAGAGGGGATTCTAAAGGTACATTTGTCAGAAGAGACAGGCCAAAGAGAGCGCACCTCCTTTGGTAAATGAGAAAGGAGAATGAGCTACAACAGGCATGAAGAAGGCTGTGGTACTTGATGAGTTCTTTGTCTCAGTCTTCACTGGCAGCCAGGATTCTAACATTTCTCACATCCCTGAACTTCACATCCCTGAATCCCTAGATGGGAAACTGGGGAGTAACCCCCCCTCCCCCCCACTGTAAGGCTGCAGAAAGTCAAAGACTGCCTCATGAAACTGAGTATGTACAGGTCTCCATCATATTCGAAATGTTTTGGCTGTCAGGTGAAGTTCCTGGTAACTGGAAAAAGTAAAATAGCACTCCCATTTTTAAGAAAGGGAGGAAGGAGGACCCAGGGGACCGCAGGCCGGTGATCCTCACCTCTGTGCCTGGGAAGACCATGGAACAGATCCTCCTGGATGGCATACTAAGGCACATGAGGGACAAGTGAGTGATCTGAGATAGCCAGCACACCTTCACTGAGGGAAGGTTGTACCTGACCAATCTGGTGGCCTTCTAAGTTGAAGTGATGGCATCGGTAGACAAAGGGAAAGAGACTGATGTCATCTACCTGGACTTGTGCAAGGCCTTTGACATGGTCCTCCACCACATCCTTATCTCTAAATTGGAGAGATATGGATTGGACTATTCGATGGATAAGGAATTGTCTGGAAAGCCACAGACAGAGGGTTGTGGTGAGTGGCTGTATATCTAGGTGGAGGCTATTAACGAGTGGTGTCCCCCAGGGCTCTGTCTTGGACCAGTTCTCTTCAATATCTTCATCAATGACATCGATGATGGGATTGAGTGCACCCTCAGCAAGTTTGCCGATGACACCAAGCTGAGTGGTGGGGTTGACACAACAGAAGGAAGGGATGCCGTTCAGAAGGACCCCGAGAAACTTGAGAGGTGATCCCATGTGAACATAATGACATTCAACAGGGCAAAGTGCAAGGTTGTGCACTTGGATCAGAGTAATCCCAAATATGTATACAGACTGGGAGAAATCCTTGAGAGTAGCCCTGCAGAGAAGGATTTGGAGGTCCTGGTAGATGCAAAACTGAATATGAGCCAGCAGTGTGCTCTTGTATCTTGGAATGCCAATGGTATCCTGGGCTCCATCCAAAGAGGGGGGGGCAGCAGAGAGAGAGAGGTCATCTCCCCTCTTTACTCTGACCTCGTGAGGCCCCATCTGGAGTACTATACCCAGGTCTGGGGCCCCCAGTACAGGAAAGATGTGGAGCTGTTGGAGAAGGCCCAGAGGAGGGCCGCAAAGATGATCAAAGGGCTGGAACATCTCCCCTGTGACAGGCTAAAGGAGCTGGGCTTGTTCAGCATGGAGAAGGCTATTATAAACCTCCTTGAAGCCTTCTAGTATTTCAAGGGAGATTATAAACAGGATGGAAAACAATTTTTTACAAGGGTAGTTAGTGATAGGACAAAGTGGAGTGGTTTTAAGCTGAAAGAAGGAAGGGTTAGATTGGATGTCAGGGGGATGTTCTTTACTGAGAGAGTGGTGAGGTGCAGGAAGAGGCTGGCAGAGAGGCTGTGGATGCTCCGTCCCTGGAACATTCAAGATCAGTTTGGATGGAGCTGAGGGCAAACTGATCTTGTACTGTATCTGGAGGTCAGTGACCTTGCTCGCGGCAAGGGGCTTGAAACTTGATGATCCTTGTAGTCCCTTCCAACCCAGGTCATTGTGTGTTTCTGTGATTCTATGATAGCTGAAGAAGAAATGCATTCCAAGTGCATTCCAAGTTGATGTTAATGAGAATGTATGAAAAGTGTACCACTGTCAAAAATCATCTTACATTTCCTGGACTACTCTAGTTCTATTCCTGAAGTTCCATTGTCATCATATCTACTACTCAGAGAAGCACTATTATGTTCACAATGTACATGAAGTAACTGAATTGGAAATTAGTACCAGGATTCATCCTATCTTGCTTTAAACATTTAACTATAGTCCCTACTCACCATAAGTTACTTCCATAATCAATGGAGAGATTCAGGGAAATAAGTAGAAAGACTTCCTCCTTTTTAGAGATATAAGCAGCTAGACAGAAAAAGCAATTTCTGTTGCTATTTCCAGCAAAGACTGAGACATTAAGAAATCTGAGATATGCTCCAAAAGCAATGCCTCCTATTTTATCATATTGACCTACAACATCAGAAGTGGATGTTGGAGGTATGGCAGTAGAGGTTGAACCTCCCTGCCAATACTCTATTTACATTTTATTGCCATGTAACAGATTGTAGTAGAGGGAAAGTCTGACAAAATTGTACCTAACATGGAAGTGCAGATGAATCACAGAATCATAGAATGATTTAGGTTGGAGGGGACCTTAAAGATCAACTAGGCGGTCACCATGTTGGTTTTAATTGATTGCTACACACCCTTGTGGCCCCAGATGAGAAGAGCGGAATACCCTGTGCAAACTGCATGAACTGCCCATGCAAATTGCATTGAAGCAAATGACATGGAAGTACATACGAAGCAAAGGTGTGTAACTGAATTTCTCCAAGCAAAAAAAAATCACCCATTGACATCTGTCAACATTTGCTGAATGTTTGTGAAGACCAAAGAGTAAGGTGGTGGTTGCTGCATTTCAGCAGTGGCAACAGTGTTCTAAAAGACAAACCATGCTCTGGATGGCCATGCACAGTTGTCAGACCATGATTTGAAGAATGTCTCAATTAGCTCAACTTCACAGATCTACTAATGGTGGTGATTATGTTGAGAAATAGTGGTTTTTTTTTATTGAGAATTCACTCTATCAAATAGTGTTATTGTGCTTTTTGCATCTATTGTAGTTTCCATGGAAATAAATATAAAGCATTACTTTTAGAGAAATTTACGTACATGTTTGTTATGTAATGGAGATACTCCAAAGGAGATGAAAAGTTTCAGACGAAATGAATGTCTTTTAGATACTAACGACAATCCTCTTCTAGACACAAATCCAGAGGAAACAAAACATTACTAGCTCCATTCCTCTCTGATCTTGGAAAAAAAATTGTCATTTGAAAGAACTGGAAAAAAACATCAATATGAAGAAAGTGACAAATAACGAAACAAAACAAAACAAAACAAGGCTCCTCCAGTATCTCCAATCACACACCAAAATAAATGAGTAAATGAATAGATAAATAGATAAATGACAAGAATATACAGATAAAAATAAAACATTCTTGGGGCTCAGGTTGGACTGCAAGAGAAGCTGAGATGTTCCGAACCTCTGGACCAGATACTAATGGTAACAGAGAAAGCAAATAAAAAGTAATGAACAATAAGCACCAGAATAAGTGAAGTAGAGCTTTGATAGTTGTTTTGATAGCATATCTATGTGTTCAGAATATTAGTTCTAGGGCAGTTTATAATAAGACTCAATTGTCTATTTGGATTGTATAATAAGACTGAAAAGGTCTATTTGTATTTAAATTTTGAAGTAGACATTTTTTTAAATGGTATTTACTGAATAAATGAGTTCCAGTAGCCATTGGCTGCCAGAACAATTAACATTGTTCCTGTTACAAGCTCTTGCTGAGACAGACATTGGTTGCACTACGTATTGCTCAGCTTGACTGAATTCACAAATGTACTTTGAATGGGCTTTCCCCAATGAAAAAATCACTGGATGAAATTATACAGTTAGTGTTACCCGGGAAATGGATGTAGATCAGGTAACGATACCTTCTGGTTTTAAGAATAGTGAATTCCTCCTATTATGGATATCAATAGGGGCTTGTATTATGGACTTTCAGATAATTATCTGATTAAAACAAATCTCATCATGTGAACAGAAAAATGCAGGGAGGCTACTGACAGAAGTTATTTCTAAGAAACAAAGCCATTAATAGTACAGTTCAAATACATGGACTTTTTCTTCTGTCTCCAAGTCTTTATATTTTGCTTTTTATTTCATCATTACAACTAACAAGTGTACATGCAATGTGTACACAAAATGTGTTAAAGAAGCTTTCCTCTGCCTTGGTTAGTTTGCCAAACAAACAGGCATGACTCTTTATCAACAGAAGTCACAAACTAACTCTGAAAATTAACAAACATCAGATGTTGCAAAAAAAAACAGCATGTCAGTAATCTAGATCAAACAAGGATAAAGAAGGAGGATTGACAAGTAATTTGTTATCTTTTAGAGAGGCAGTTTACAGACTTCCGTATAGATAATATAACAGAAGATATTCTAATCTCAACAACTCCCTTAAAATCCAAGGTAACCCTGTTGACTCCAATGAAGTCACTCTGGATACACACAAGCGTTAAGTGAGAGTAAATATATTTTGTCACAATTTCAATCTTCATTCCATCATTCTTTTTAAAATATCTACAGTATATTTTGTACTATGATTACTCTCCTCATGTTTAAACTATCAGTACAGAGAAGACCACAAAGTGATGTGAATGTCCTTGTCTGTATGATTGCATGATTGCATCTGATAATGTTCGTAAGTCATATCTTCATACGTAGCAAAATTAATTAATTTAATATATTTTGTAGTGAAATCAGAATGTGTATCACTGATAAAAGTTTCAGTTGTGTTAAAATTTAATCTGGCAGTAAGATTGCATCGAAATGCCATCCTAAACGTCAATGGGGTTGTTCGATAGCATGTCCTATTCCATCACAAACATATATGACATTTGGCTCAAATTTAGCCCAATGTCACCTACCATGATTTAAAAAATACATAAATTTGTCTGTATAACAACAGATTTTCTTTGTCTGCTTAACTGTAATCAGCAAGTAGAATAATTCTACAAAGAAACAAAGCTCATTTTGAAAAGGAAAGATTAAAGCAAAGAAAAAAGGAAAATATGATTCAGAAGCAGTGTTTTTATCTCTTGAGGCAACTGATCTTAGCAGTAACTGAGGCAAAACAGTAGTAAAATCCACAACTGCAGCAGTGGACCTGTCTGATCATTTGTTAATGCAAGAAAATTCTGGGACCAGATAAGATAGGTTTAATCCCTGTTACTGGTCCAGGAAAAGTTTGTGTTATTCCATTGGCCTTGTGTTTTCTACATTGACTAAATTCCCACACAGAAGACAAGTGCCAGTTTCAATAATATGTGGGTTTAAAAGGTTTTGCAAAACTCTCTTTTTTTTTCTTTTTCTTTTCTTTCACTTCAGGGGCTTGGCTTTTATTTTTAAAATGTACTCTTTATCCTTATGGGAGCTTTTGCTAGTCATTAATTAGACAACTATAAATCAGGACACCTGGGTTCTATTCCCAAATCTCTTCCTATTTCTAGTGGTCAATGACTCTGTCCTTATTTACCAGTCTGTAGATAGAAATCCTACTGGTTACCTACCTCAAAAGGGTTTAGTGAACTGTAAGACTTAATTAATGGTTGCAAAGCAATTTGAGTACCTTTGCTAAAATCCCCTTCACAATTACACAGCAATTGTAGTAGAAATAATAGACTCCTTATTTGTGGAAGATTTTCTACAAACCCTGGATTTATAAGGTGCAGGTTTATATGTTGCAGAGAAACCCAGTATTATAAAACACAGACAAAGTTCATTCAGATTCTTCAAATATGTTAACAGGAAACAAGTTTGGAATAAACCTGACCTCCATAAAAGAAGAGTAAGATACATCAGACACCGTATGTTCTGAGGAATCAGTTACTGTGTAGTCAGCTCACTGATCTGTATCAATGCATTAATGATTTATATAACTTTTAATTTACAACACAGACATATCTAAAATAATCAGGTAGAGGCAGGCATTAAAAATTCACTGCATGGGTCGTAAAATGATTAGTTATTCAAGTGACTTCAGATTTGTATTTCATTAAGGAATAATTTTAATTTACTTTTAAACAGTTTATATACAGAGCTTTAGGAACTCTTGGAAGCTCATTATGCAGAACTCCCACTTTTCTGCATTCTATATATTTGAACCCCTTTTTTTTTTTCAAACTATTTAATTTATTTGAAAGCTCGTGGAAAAAATATGGCTCAATAAATCAAGTGAAGGAAAATCCTTTAATTTACAGAAAATTGAGGGTCTATTTTATTTGCATTTTTTACATATGCATGAAAGCTAAAAGAAGATCAAAGGGGAGCCTGCTCTCCCTACTGATCCAGTCTGATTGTATCCCCCTCCCTGAACTCAGGTTCTGAACTTCAAGGTGATTGTAGCTTGGCTGAATTTAAACAGTTGACTTATGCTCAGCTGCTGGACAACTGGCTTCCTGATTCATTACAAGTGTTCATTTTCTACTGCTCTTCCTGATAAAATGCTACAACAATCTGTAAAACAACAAATGTACAGTCAGTTTAAATTTAAATGAATCTTGCTCAGATTTTTAGTATCTTCTTTCCCCCCTCCTCCTCCTTCATTCTTTTTTTATTTTTTTTTTAAACCTTTTGCAATAAACATTTTCAGATGTCACTTACAACTACAGGAACTAATACAATTATGTCAGAAACATTGCCATTATCAACCTTGTCGGGGAAGCAGTCCAGCTCATCATGCAGGTAGGCTTTCTGCTTTGTGTTCCGATTTTTAACTATTTCTTTATTCACTTCCATGTCTTATCCTGGATCCCTGTAGCTTTTAACTTAAACAGATGTCTGTCATGTGGAACTTTATTGAGGGCTTTCTGTTACTCCAGATAAATCATGCTGTATGCATTGACACTGTCAGCCTTGTCTGTAACCTTCCCAAAGTCAAAAGAAGTTAGGCAGATTCCTACTCTTCTATATTCACAGTTTGACTTTATTTTTCTTTTGAGGAGATTGTGAGTCATACTCCCAGCTGATGTAAATTCCATAGAAATCTCCATAGATTCCATAAATCTCCATATTAATCCATTTGATTAATGGAATTTGATTTATGGAATCCATTTGATGGATTCCATAAATCCATATGGATTCTCCATAAATCTCCATAGAGATCAAGGGAATGATGTTGGTTTACACCCTGCCCTGCGAATCTTTACCTTCTCCACCTGAACAAAGTTTCTATTTTTTATGCATACTGTAAATGCCCAAGCTTAATGATCCAGTGAACATTTACTTAAAATATGGACCCTGAAATACATAAGTTATCCATGGCAGATTAATGCCCTTGCATCTGTATTTTTACCTTTTACTTCTAAACTCACCTAAAATGAGCTTTCCATTTCTTTAATAAAAATGAACAGTGGCTAACAACAACTGAAAGTTTGAGGGAGATGTTGGTCCATTCACACAAGGACCGGGATCACGTCACATTCAAAGATGATAGAACTCTCATTGGAAATGAAGGATATGAATTGTCTATAACCTCTGCAAAACATGCCTCTCGTGGGGATGTTCATGGATTTTATTTTCACTGAAAATACAGAATCATAGATTCTTCCCATCTAATTGGTTTTATAATCTTATTTCTATTTTCATCACTATAAACGCTCAACAAAGGAAAGTCATCCTCACTTCTGTCCCTGGAAAGGTGATGGAACAGCTTGTTCTGGATGCCATCTCCAAGCAATTGGAAAAGAAGAAGATTATCAGGAGTAGTCAGCATGGATTCACCAAGGGGAAATCATGCTTGATCAACCTGGTAGCCTTCTATGATGACATCACCAGCTGGGTAGATGGTGGGAGAGCAGTGGATGTCATCTACCTAGACTTCAGCAAGGCTTTTGACACTGTCTCCCATGACATCCTGATAACAAAGCTGAGGAAGTGCGGGATAGATGAGTGGATGGTGAGGTGGGTTGAGAACTGACTGACTGGCCGAGCTCGGAGGGTAGTGATCAGTGGCACAGAGTCCAGTTGGAGACCTGTAACTAGCGGTGTTCCCCAGGGGTCGGTGCTGGGTCCGGTCTTGTTCAATATCTTCATCAACGACCTTGATGAGGGGATTGTGTCCACCCTCAGTGAGTTTGCTGATGATACAAAACTGGGAGGAGTGGTTGAGATGAAAAAAGGCTGTGCTGCCATTCAGCAAGACCTGGACAGGCTGCAGAGTTGGGCAGACAGGGACCTGATGAGGTTCAACAACAGCAAGTGTAGTCTTGCACCTGGGGAGGAATAACTGCATGCACCAGTACAGGCTGGGGGATGACCTGCTGGAGAGGAGCTCTACAGAGGGGGACCTGGGGATCCTGGTGGACAACAGGTTGGTCATGAGCCAGCAGTGTGCCCTGGTGGCCAAGAGGGCCAACGGGATCCTGGGGTCCATTAAAAAAAGCATTGCCAGCAGGTCGAGGGAGGTGATCCTCCTCCCTCTACTCTGCCCTGGTCAGGCCTCAGCTGGAGTACTGTATCCAGTTCTGGGCTCCCCTGTATAAGAAAGACAAGGAGCTCCTGGAAAGAGTCCAGCGGAGGGCCGCAAAGATGATAAAGGGCCTGGAGCATCTCCCTTATGAGGAGAGGCTGAGTGAGCTGGGTCTGTTCAGCCTTGAGAAAAGAAGGCTGAGAGGGGACCTGGTCAATGTTTATAAATATCTTAGGTGCGGGAGGCAAATGGAGGTGGGGAATCTTTTTTCAGTGGTCTGTGGGGACAGGACAAGGGGCAATGGCCTTAAGCTGGAGCACAGGAAGTTCCGCACCAACATGCGGAAGAACTTCTTCATGGTGAGGGTGACGGAGCACTGGAACAGGCTGCCGAGGGAGGTTGTGGAGTCTCCTTCCCTGGAGATATTCAAGACCTGCCTGGACGCCTACCTGTGCAACGTGCTGCAGGGAACCTGCTCTGGCAGAGCAGTTGGACTCAATGGTCTCTCGAGGTCCCTTCCAACACCTACAATTCTGTGATTCTGTGATTCTGTGATTGTGTGAAATATTCAGCTACAGTGAGAATTAAATATTATACATGATGAACTCTAGATTTCTTATGCAGCTTAAGTATTTGCGCCATTATTGGCCAAACCCAAACAGGTAATAATGCGTAATATATATTTAATAAAATTAACGTTATTTTCTGGGAAATATCTGCATTTAGCTCCTTTCAGAAAATGAGTCTAAAAGCATTACTGGAATTTCTTCTCCATTTTAACCAGTAAGGGCAACAGATTTTTCTTAAAGTTATTTATATTTTTTTCATATGAAGTACAACTGTTGGACACAATTCTTCATCATCTTTGTTGGTCTTCATCCAAAGCTCTTGATCCTTGGTCTTTCTAAAAGTAGCATCTTCATTGACAAATTTTGTCCTACCCTATGTCAACATGATTGCCTAGCAGAGTTGTATTCATTAGCTCCTCTGCTCGGTAATGGTTTAGAGTAATTCTTCCTTTTCTTTTTACTGACTTTTGATATCAGATTTTAAACAAAGAAAGTGGGATGGGAGTTGGGATGAGGAGAGGAAGGAATTAGTATTCAGAAGTAAGTGAAGTGTGCTTTAGCTGATTTTTTATCCTTTTATATGAAAAACAAATGCCTAAAATTCTCCTAGTTGTGTGTATTACTTGGTGCATCCTTCTAGCATAACTCTTACTTAGATATGCTGTATAATCCATGATGGACTTTCCCGTTGTTTTGAAGGCAAATAAAGAAAACATGGATGCTGCTCAGACATTAACTATTGCCAGCGTCTGCTCAAAAAATCACAGATCCATGCTTGTAAAAATTGACCTACAGATCCCTACAGACAGGTGCACATTTGGGCTTTTTCATGTTCTAAATCTGTTGCTGTTCTGCGCTACTTTTATTCCAATGAAAATATTTTATGGAAACACGGGTATTTAGAAAGACATTTAGGAGCATTTTTGATTTCTATCTTCCCTCTACTGTTAACCTGAGAGCAAATAAAGCAAACGAAAGCTGGAAGAATATTAAAGACTTAAATGGAGATCAAGGTAGCAGAAAATCATTTTAGTAAGATGAAATCTTAGACTTTGTTTCTTCACCTGAGCAAGATCGATTTCTGATATTAGTGGAAATCTAGAGACCAAAGAAATGGTGCATGACAGTCCCAAGTATATGGCACTTTAGCTATTTAAAGACAAAATCATGAGTTTAGTAGTTAAAGGAAGTTCCCTCTCTGAGTTCTCTCCTAATATATGTGACATTTTAATGTCAGATGATGTTCTTAGGGTAATTATGATATGTATTTTCTCCTTGAATGATGAAAAGCTTACACCTTTTTTTCCTTCACATGCACATTTTCAGACTGCTATGGATTCCAGTTTTGGTGAGCTTTCCGTGATGGAAATGGATATATTAAGGATCAGTCCTAGAAAATAAGCATCAGATAGCCATACATTTAAAATAAGACAACTAATAAAATAGTTCAGGACATTATGCAGAGGTCTTTTAATCCCTAGCATGAGATTTGGAGATTTTGAAACACTCACAGAAAAGTAACTACTCAGAGCACAGGAACTTTAGTTAAAGGCCCTCTCTTCATGCTTTAGCAGAAATATACAGGGCCAGAATTAAACTAACTGGGCCTTGGTTTCTTTTTACAGAACAAGATTAGAGAGCATAGTTAAAGAAAAAAAAAGTCCCCAAAATACCCCAGCAAAAAGAAAACTCATAGATCTGTGCATTATTGACATAATAGAACTGTTTTATTCAGATGAAACTCAGAGCTGAGAATCAGAGAGGTGTCATTAGACTAAGGCTCCTTTCTGTCATGTAGGTCAAGGTATCAGCAAAAGGAATGTCAAAAGACTTACAAAAAAAATGTTAAAATCTGCTTTGAAGGCTACAGCTTCTTCACTTGGAATGATATAGACTAGTTATAACAGAAGTCTTATTGTAAGATCACTCCTCTATTTATAGGAAATGTGTTTTTGTTTGGGAAACTGGATCTCCCATGGACATAGTTGTACTTAAGCACCTACAGTATTGTGAATAGAATAATCTGTCTTTCCAAACTGACACAGAATAGGCAACTTTCATCCCAATGATAGAACAATGGCAGTTTTTTCTTCCTGCCGTTGTCTGTAGGTAAGTCATTGCAAAAGACATTAAACAATTAAATATTCACAGACATATTTTCAGTGGAGCTATGCTAGTTTGAGATAGTTAGGGTTCTGGCCTTAAATTTCGCTTTTCTAAAGGTTTTAATATGGTTATGTTTTAGTTTACTTTTTCCTTGCTCTTTCTATTTCTTTTCTTTTTTTTTTTCTTTTCCTTCTTTTTTTTTTTTTTTCTACTGGGGGGGGAATAATGGATCATATATATGTATATATATATAAGAAAATGGTAGGGGAAAAATACTGAAGGAACAGAATCTGTCTTTATGAAGGAAAGATGAAGGAAAATACTGTAGATATTTTTTCCAAAAAAGACACATAGTAGAAATAGATTAGTTCATTTCAGCAATATGTGGAAAATATATATTTCCTGAAGCAGGTGGTGAGAATGAAGACGATAGGAAGAAAAATGTCTTACGTGGAAAGTATTCTTCAAAATGTGATTTCTTTCATCAAACGAGGAGGCATTAGAACACTGCACCACAAAAAGCTGCATTGTTTCCTAGCACAATCTCTCTGACAATCTTCATTTAGTTATAAACACAGATCTTTTGGATAGAAGTTTTTTCTGATTTTTAATCCTTTAAATGATGAGGAAGATAGAAAAATAAAATGGTATA
The DNA here is from genome assembly GCA_013396635.1 of Penelope pileata. Taxonomy (NCBI): domain Eukaryota; kingdom Metazoa; phylum Chordata; class Aves; order Galliformes; family Cracidae; genus Penelope; species Penelope pileata. The sequence goes on from WBMW01001610.1 coordinate 89,812, forward strand.
TTAGGCAATGAGGTGAATGAGAGTGAAAATCAAGGAGGATTTAGGATTAAAGATTGGAAACAACTGTATCAGAAAAAAATATAACATTGCATCTTTTGAAGTACATATTCCATTTAGCAGTCAATGTTTCCTTGTTTTCATCCACTATGTACACGCAAGGTGAGGCAGGAACAGGCTTAAATTAGCAAGAGAAGGTGTCAATATTTCTCTAATCAATATCTGATTTGCCAGAACATAAAAATCCAGATGAGCCAAAACAATCCATTAACATGTAGTGAATTAACAAATTAATACGTTTTGGCTTAGTTTTCTTTAGTGGTGAGGAATTGAGACGTTTTAGGAAAAAAAAATCGGATTTTGATTATCATCACTTGTACACCAACTGAAAGTCTGACCAAACTCTTATTTATCATCCTACCAAGTTCCAATAGCTACTTCACTGGATATTCTAGAACATTAGCGTTTAGTTTTTGGCTGTTACAGTCAAATCAAGCCACCAAATAAATATGTTAAGCATACAGGAAACAAAGCACCTTGTTCATTTAAGAATAGTGTTTATACATTTTTTTTCTTCCTCTCATGATCGCAATAATCCCTAGTATTGCTAGGACTTGTACAATCCAATGAGAAAGAGGGATCATCTTGACCCTTCTACTACAAGTAAGACCCTTCCCTTCACTAAGAGCTGACAAACTGGACATCTGCCTTGAACTAAGTGACTGTAGCTCCACTTTCAATAATTTGAAAGAGGTAAGACTAGTCCAGCAGTTATTGTACCTCACAGAATTGGAGAAAAATAGGTAAAAGTGCTGAAACTTGTATCTTAGACAAAGATTAGAAAAACTGCATTTCATTTGCTAACATCCATTAATAGTTCATTTGAGTAAAAAGCAGAACAAACAAAACAAAACAAAAAACACAAAAAAGCATTGTCTAGTGATTCCCTTGGAAAGGAATGTTGTGGATTCAAGTCTGCACTCAGTTGCTAATAGGTTATTTCTAGTGACTATTTCACGTAAAGTTCAAGTTTCTTTTGTTCAGGGCTTAGGGATTTTGCCCTCTTAGGCAAGTGCTCTAGCCATTGCGAAATATGTTGTCACAGTGTTGTGTGTTTTTTTTTTTTATTTGTACTCTCTCACCTTGTTTAAATGATTTTTTTCAGTATTACACTGAGCATCTTCAGTCTTTCTTCCACATCAGACTGAATAAATTTAGGTGGTGGCTTACTTTTGACTAGCTAAAATTTTTGATAACTCTAGGCTTCTCACATATTGAAATACAAAAGGCTGTCCTCCAGGACCAGTGCTTTTCAAGATATTTATCAATGACCTAGATAGTGGAAATGCGTACACTCTCAGCAAGTTTGCTGATGTCACCAAGCTGGTGCAATTAAGATGATAGAAGGAAGGGATGTCATCCAAAGCTTGAAAAGTTTTCCGATAAGAACTTAATGATGTTCAACGCAGCCAGGTGCCAGGTGTTGCAGTTGGACTGGAGCAATCCCAGATATGACTACAGACTGGAAGAACTCCTTGAGGGCAGCCCTGTCAATAAAGTACTTGGGGGTCCTGGTAGATGAAAAGCTTGATGTGAGCCAAGAGAGTGTGCCTGTAGCCCAGAAGGTCAACTGTCTTCTGGGCTGCATCAAAAGAGGGGCAGCTAGCAGGGAGAAGGAGGTGACTGTCCCCCTCTTCTCTGCTCCTGTAAGGCCTCATCTGGAATATGGTGTCTAGGCCTGTGGCCCCAAGGACAAGAAGTGCACAGAGCTGTTGGAGCAGATCCAGAGGATCCACAAAGATTATCAGAGGGCTGGAGCACCTCTCCGTTTGTTCTGGTTTCACCTGAGATAGTGTCAATAGCACACTGATGTTTGGGTTGCTGCTGAGCAATGGGAGTATTCGTGGGGCAGGGACAAGCTACTTGGGAGGGAAGAGCTGCTGCGTTTATGGCAGGGCAGCACAGGGCAGACCAGAGCAGGACAGCTGGCCTGAACTAGTAAAGAGATTATTCTATACCGTGTGAAATTGTTGGGAAGTCTATAAAGTCGTGGGGAGTTGTCCGTGGGGCAGGTTGCTCTTTAGGGGTTCGCCGGTTGTTTGTTGGCATATGATGAGACATAAGGTTGCTAGTGGAGTGTTGGTCAGCTAGCAGTTGTATTGTTAGCTCAGCACTGATCAGCAGGTGACAAGTAACTGCATTGTGGACATCTATATATTTTATTATCATTCTGATTTTGCTTCTGTTTTCCTATTCTGTCTTAGTAAATAGTTTTTTATCTCAGCTCGTGTTCTATTTTGTTTCCAATACTTTCCCTCATTTCACTTCCGGGAGAATGAGTGAACAGCTGTATGTTGCTTTGCTGTCTGCTGAGTTAAACCACAACACATATGAAGAAATGTTGAGGAAGATGTGGCCTTCCAGTACTTAAAGGGATCTTATAAACAGGAGGGGGACCACCTTTTTACATGGTCTGAAAGTGGGGAGAATTGATTCCAGAAAAACTCAGAGAAACTCAACACAACAATGTATTATGTTGAGCAGCTATCCCTTTATTGTGGCATTGGGTGCATAGGGGATAGCTCCGCCAAGTATGCACACCATCCCATTTTACTCTTCTGCTTTTATGGCACAGAAACATACATATTCATCACATTCCTTGGGAATCTCATACATATTCCAATTAGGTTCCCAAAATGATTAACACAAGTTCCCTCCCACATGAGCATGCGTAATGCCATCCAGAGGGTCTTCCTGGTAGCTTCTTGGGGGTTGCAGGATGAAGGCTGATAGTCTTCCTCAGTGTTGAACTTCTGACCCTTGGTTGGCCGTGCCTGCGCAGTTGGGTTGTTTTGCCAATTCTTATCAGAGAAGCTCTGTCTTGTCCATCCTTATCAGGGAGGCTTTGATATGCAAACCGTTATCTGGAAGGCTTTGTTTTGCCTCTTGTCTGGAAGGCTTTGCTCAAGCTGGTCAAGCAAAGCATTTGTTAACAGCACACCCGTCCCCCACACATTGTCTCCATAAACATCTAACTCAGCACACATATGTTATGCAGCTATCTAAACCAAGTCTGAGGCCCTGTTTCAGAATGATTTTACATTGAAAGCAGGGAGATTTAAATAAAGTATTAGGAGAATTTTTTTTACTCAGAGAGTGATGAGGCACTGGAACAGGTTGCCCACAGGAGCTGTAGATGCCTCATCCTCATCCCTGGAGGTGTTCATGACCAGGTTGCCTGGGGCTCTATGCAGTCTGATGTAGTGTTTGGCAACCCTGCCTACAGTAGGGAGCTTGGAACTAGATGATCTTCAAGGTCTTTTCCAACCTAAACCAATCTATGAATCTATGATTCTATGAATGCCTCAGCAAAGCGGTTAGATGTTGATAAATGGTGATCAAAATGCTGTTCATACGTGATCACACAAATACATAGAATTAAAACTTCAGTTGCCAAAGAAATATAAATAAGTTAAATAAATAAGTTAACGAGTCATTAAGTTAAAAACTTGCAGGTTTTAGGGAACTTAATGACTACGTATGTTGTACAAAGATTTTAAGAAAATGATGCGTATAGTTTTTCAACGTTCAGTTAAATTTATAGTCACAGACATTATTTTGAGAGTATTAGTTAAAATTATTGAAATTTTTCATGAAACCTAGGGAGACCGGAAAACAAACTTATAAACTCCTAACAGCTTAGCCATCCTTTGTTTCAACAAGTGCTCAGAGGTGAGAAGCTAAACAAGAAAGGTGTGTTGATAGAAAGTCTTAGGTTTATCAGATACCTCCACTAGCTTCTCCTTGTTTAGACATGGATAACATAGCTCTACTTGAAGATCTAATATAACTGAAGAACATTTGGAAAATGTAGCATCAGAAAGCACTGAAAGTGAAAGAAAACGTTTTGCAGGCGAAAGTATCTGCACTATGTTCTTCCAAAGCTAAAAAATACCTTTTCCATTCTCTGCAGGGCTGGATGCTTCTCCACATCAATTGCAGAAAATTTTCTTATCTAAGAAAATGTCTGTAAGTATAAATGTACGCAGAATTAGAAAACAGGTTGATGAGAAAGGGAGTTGTGTCTGGATGTGGCTGCAACTTCCAAATCCACTTTGCACTTGTAAATTTCACTTTGCTATTTTTAAAGATTGTTTATGCTCACACTTTTTTTTAATTGGAACCTGACCAGTTTGAGCATATTTTACAATGCTGTCACTTTCCAGAATATCACTCACAGTTTCTTTTTTCTAACATTTACAAAACATGTCTTTCTTCCTATGAAAGGTATAAGCATCTGGGTTTTTTGTTTGTTTCTAAATACAATCAGTTTAAGCTGTTTAAAACTGGGAGGAGGGAACATTCTTCTTGATAATTTACCGATAAAAATGAGAAAAGATAAAAGCAACAGGAATAGACACCCCTCGCTTCTAGCCCAAGATTTCCTCAAACAGAATGCATCATGCTTTTCTGCTCTAAATGAAAATGCAGAGATAAGAATAACAGGATAGATCAGGCCAGATTTTTCTAGTGAAAGAGGATTTATTTAAAAAGGAAAAGTTTCATTGATGTTTGCTATTCAAAACCACTTGGATTGGATGGACTATTAGCCAGTTCTGAGGGTCACTCAACTTCCTGGTGGATCTGGGTCCCTGGGATTTTAGGAATGCTGGTACTTTAGCTGAGGGAAAACAAAGAAAAACTCCAGAATTTTTCTAACAATTATAGGAACATCTTTTTGCTAACTTATTTGAGCTGATATTATATTGACTGTGGTTGGGTAGTGAAACAGAAGGGAAAGTTAATTCCACAGGGCAGGTTTTGTGATCTTCTAAAGCTTTGTAAGTTTTAATAAAATTAATGAAAATCTTTTAATGGAATATCTTTGTAATAAATGGAGAGTCTTGCTTTTTCCTACAGGGAGTTCCCTTTGCTCACCCAAGCAGTTCTGTAAAACCCAAAGAAAAACCAACATTTTCTGAGAAATCAAAAACACAAGGTATTCTGAAGGATTAGGTACTTTGAAAATGGTTTCGGTGGTGTGGGATTCTGTGGTATCTATTTATTTTCGTTAAGATGTAATGTGATTTCTTACCCTCTAGGGCAACTTCAATTCAAAGGAGTCCCTCTGTCCATAATCTGAAAAAACACTCCAGAGAAAGTCATTTGCTAATACCTTGTAAGTCTGAGTGAGATGTGAAGTGACTGATAGAGAGACCACTGTCACTTAGGACAAAACTCTAAAGTGAGTTATCTGGACTGTGTGTAGCTGTGAACAGCTTGTTATTCTCAGATTGCAGTCCAGACCTCCAGTAGCAAAAAATTGTTTGTGTATCAGAGTTCATTCTGTGATTTGAATCTTCCCCTTTAAGAAGTAGTGAAGCATAGTTCCATCCTGTTTGACCTCCCCTAAAAGAGGAGAAAACGTGATCTAATGCTCTGAGTGCTGATTTGCTGTACCAACTCTTCCTTGCAACCTAGCATGGCTAGTTCACACGCTCCAACTCTCTATTCCTATATTCTGTGAAATAGAGGTACAGGCATTTCCACACCAAATGCAGTATGAGGTACTGTAATTATTGTGCTAAAGAAATATCCAATTTACTGCATACTGAGAATACCTTTTTTTAAACCTCCCTTGCTGCAATATAAAAATCCAGTAAATCAAAAGCATATCAGCTCCATCTTGTTTTATTCCTTCAAAAGCATCAGATGATGACTTCAGAACAATATTACCTACTAGTTCTGTATTAGACCTAGCAATTTTTGGTGACTTACTTTCTCTGCCTTAGTTTATGCATAAGTCTGAAGTGTCCTGACTCTTTTAAGATCTTATTGTTTCTGCAACTTAGGCTAATGTGTCTCTTTTTTTTTTTTATTTTTTATTTTATTTTTAGCCATATAACTGTCCTTTTACCCAATTGCCCTTTCTATAATGACTTTCTTTGTTTGGATGCAGTTTCTCCTTTTTTTTCTTATTTTTTTTCTTATTTTTTTCTTTTTTTTTTTAATGAACCTAAAGATAATTGTGTTTACCACTCTACGCTGAATTACAATAACCACTTTCAAGAATAGTGCTTTGTGCAATGAAGCCCATTTCAAGACAAACAAATATAAAAATAAACCTAGGAGAATAAATTGTCTGAGCAGCAGTATCCCTGAATATACAACATAACACTTGTCAGAAAAATTGACCATGATATCATGAAAGATGTTAGAACTTCTTTGACGTGCTGGAGTTCTAATGTACTGCAGCACAGCACAGCTCACCTTTTAATTGTTCAGCTTTAAATAGTGCAAACAGACTAAAAATTTAAAGATGTAGGGAGATATAGGGTAAAGGAATCTGCAAAGCAGAAATTACAGAAATTACTGTCCTAAACTGGGAAAGGCAGAATTGTTTATTGACTTTTCATCTCTTATCAGAAAAGGACTAGTGCTTGTACTGCTTCAAACTGCAGAATATCGTTTTCTTGGTTTATTTGTTTCAATTCATTATGATTTTTTTCCAACACTGATTTCCCTATTTCAGTCCCAGGTACTAAAAACAGCTATCACTTTCTCTTAGAAAAGCTTCTAGAAGATATTTTTTTTTTTTTTTCACACGGTTATGTTTTCATTTGCTATGTTTCTTAATAGTTTGAAGTTTTAGTCACATGTTTCCCCTTGAAAAAAATTAGAAACTTCTTGATTGGATATTAAACACAGAACAAGCAAGGGCAGATGAAGCTACAGTGTCCATGGTGGAAATATCTGCTCCATTGCATGACAATAGTCATGTGAAATGTGATCATGAAATGGGAGATAGGCTCCCATGAACCCACCTTTGGATATAATTATGACAGGATGAAAAGCATCATGATAATGATACCTAGTTCTCCATTCTGTTTGCCAAACCTTCTAACCTTTCAACTCTAGAAGAAAGTACTGGGAACTCTAAAAAAATTGTTTCTTCCTGTGCCCATATGATCCTCTGCCAGAGTAATTAGATCATATTCCTAGTAGACCAGAGTTTTCTGCCATCAGTCTCAAGTTACGCCCTAATGGATATTCCCCTTAGCTACAGGAAAGAATTATATTATAAGAATTCAAGGAATTATTTTTAAGGTAGCTGACGGATGCAAAGTTGTGGTAGGTGTCTGTGAGGTAGCTGTATGGAGGCAATTAAGCAGGATGTAAAGTGGTGCATGTTTAGACGTAATGTACTTCAGACTCCTGAGGGCAGTGTCTCATTCAAATAGTTGCTGTGCTTAAGCAGAAGTTGATGTTGTTAGAAGTGAATCTCCAGACTGTGATTTGCAAAGGCAGCTGGAAGAAGGCATCAAAAAGGAGAAATAACATCTGCATCCATAATATAAGCCTGTTCCTAGGTCATGTGTCCTTGGAAATGTTACTTCTCTGATCTACAATGGGAGCTTGTTCCCAGGCATTTCATGGTTTCCCCTCTGCAGAGGAAATAGTGGCAATGGAATTAAGCTGTTATGTTCACAAAGAAAGGTCAATGTATGCCTTTATAAACTTTCAAAATATCGTTTTTGGTGATCAAATGTGTTGTAAGAATCAATCAATTGGACACAAACATTTCATGTTCAGCAGTGAATGCAGGACAGTGTAGAATGAAATGTTCCAAAATAAAGAGTGTACAAAAGTACATCCCTATTAAAAGCATAGATTTATTGACCTATTGATGTGTTTAGAAGGTCTCTACTCTGAAACTAGGCTATATGTAAATAAGAACAAATGAAAGTAAAGGATAAATTCACAAGAAGAATTAAAACTACATGAATCATTCAGGCTTTCCATAGCTAAACTTAAATCATTTTTAACCTGTGCTTGCCTCTAATTCTGACTTCTTTTTGTAAGATAAAGGGGAAAAAAATAGTTAAAGCTTATTTTTACAAAACTGTTTTTTACCAAATTAAAAGACTGTCTTAAAATTCCTTACAGACTTATTTTCTTATCACAGATGTTTGTTTTGGTTTGACCCAGCAGACAGCTAAGTTCCGCATTGTCTTGGATATGGAGGACATTAAGCAGCTGTCTACTTTGCCTGGTCTTTCAGAGGACCCTTCTGTTGTGGGGTGGCTCAAAGTAGAAGAACAGCAGACAGCTAAGTGCCACACAGTCGTTCATTCACTCCCTCACTCCCAGTGGGATGGGGAAGAGAACTGGGAGAAAATATAGTAAAACTTGCAGATTGATAAAAACTATTCACTAAAACAGTAAAGAAAGTAAATAGTAATAGCATTACATACATACATATACATATATATATACACAAAAACAAGTGATACACAAAGAAATTGCTCACCGTCTATTGACTGATGCCCAGCCAGTCCCTGAGCAGTGGCCCCTCCCTAACTCCCCTCCCTTACATCTACATAATGTCGTATGGTATGGAATATTCTTTTGGTTGGTTCGAATCAGCTGCCCTCATCCTATCCCCTTCCAGCTTCCTGTGCCCCCACAAACCCCTTCGCTGGCAGAGCAACACTAGAAGCTGAGAGACTGAAACGTGCTTGACTCTGTACAGTGCTGCCCAACTGCAAGTATAAACACTGATATGTTTATCAACACCAAACATACCAGAGACAATGGGAAAAACTAACTTCTGTCCTAGCTGACTAAGACAAACTTCTAGAGGACAGAAATAGAAGAATTTATGGCAGCTATTTTTAATCCCTCTAGAAATAAGGAACAATGTAATANTAAATAAGAACAAATGAAAGTAAAGGATAAATTCACAAGAAGAATTAAAACTACATGAATCATTCAGGCTTTCCATAGCTAAACTTAAATCATTTTTAACCTGTGCTTGCCTCTAATTCTGACTTCTTTTTGTAAGATAAAGGGGAAAAAAATAGTTAAAGCTTATTTTTACAAAACTGTTTTTTACCAAATTAAAAGACTGTCTTAAAATTCCTTACAGACTTATTTTCTTATCACAGATGTTTGTTTTGGTTTGACCCAGCAGACAGCTAAGTTCCGCATTGTCTTGGATATGGAGGACATTAAGCAGCTGTCTACTTTGCCTGGTCTTTCAGAGGACCCTTCTGTTGTGGGGTGGCTCAAAGTAGAAGAACAGCAGACAGCTAAGTGCCACACAGTCGTTCATTCACTCCCTCACTCCCAGTGGGATGGGGAAGAGAACTGGGAGAAAATATAGTAAAACTTGCAGATTGATAAAAACTATTCACTAAAACAGTAAAGAAAGTAAATAGTAATAGCATTACATACATACATATACATATATATATACACAAAAACAAGTGATACACAAAGAAATTGCTCACCGTCTATTGACTGATGCCCAGCCAGTCCCTGAGCAGTGGCCCCTCCCTAACTCCCCTCCCTTACATCTACATAATGTCGTATGGTATGGAATATTCTTTTGGTTGGTTCGAATCAGCTGCCCTCATCCTATCCCCTTCCAGCTTCCTGTGCCCCCACAAACCCCTTCGCTGGCAGAGCAACACTAGAAGCTGAGAGACTGAAACGTGCTTGACTCTGTACAGTGCTGCCCAACTGCAAGTATAAACACTGATATGTTTATCAACACCAAACATACCAGAGACAATGGGAAAAACTAACTTCTGTCCTAGCTGACTAAGACAAACTTCTAGAGGACAGAAATAGAAGAATTTATGGCAGCTATTTTTAATCCCTCTAGAAATAAGGAACAATGTAATACAGATATTTAAACTGAATATTAAACAAGATTATACTTTTTCCATTAAAAAAAACTGCCCAACAATAGTCAGTTCTTCTTTTCAAACTCATTCAAATTCATAAATTCTTGTTTCTTTTCTTATAATGTAGACAATGCACTTTACAATGCACTCTGTGATAATAAAAGTAGTATTTCAAGTGTATTGTTATGATTTCTGTATCCATATCCAGGAAACAATTATGAATAAGATACATATATATACACATACTTCTACATATATGCATATCTTAAATCTAGCCCTAATTCTTCTGCAAAGCTCATTGCCTCATGATATCTTTGGAAGTTAAAGGAAGTCTTAAAATGTTGATAAACAATCTCTGGCAAATCTCTCACTGCTTATAATTTTATCCTATTTGGAATTTCACCTTGCCCCTCTTCTGGAATTCACAGCACCCCGAAGCAATCAGTGAAATAAAAATACACTCTTCCCTCAGCTATTCCAGATTGGAAGTTTTTCTCATAAAATAAATGAAGATGCTGATCTTCAGGGTAGAACCTCTGAAGTTTAATCACATGTAGTCTTTTTCCATCTTCTCTATAGGCCTAGGAGAGGGGAAGACACCTAGAGGCAGCAGTATCTTAAATCACTGATACAAGATTTATCAGATCTCATCTAACAGAACCTTCATATGTTGTACATACAGAAAGACAAAGCAAAGTTAAAAAAATGGGGCTGCAAAGTGATGGGAATAGAGGTCCTACAACAGATTTTACACATGTATCCTTTATTTTGATGGTAAGTCTTAAACTGCATTAAATGGAAGCACAGACACATAAAAGCATTTGCAAATTTGATAGATAAACTATGATGTTTCAATGCATAAGGAAACAGAGCCTCATGGGATTAGGAAGAAATGTAGTTTAAAACACACAGTTATATAATTAAACAGTTACTGATTTCTTACTTTTTCTGCTGAGGTGTCACATACAGGCTAATGTCATAGATAGGAGCCTAGATAATAAAGACCAATTTCGTGATCTAGAATAATGGGATAGTATACATAGCTGTAATCCATGTTGAGCCACAGCATATTACCAAACTCTTAAAATACTCTTAAAGAATGACTGTCACCAAATGAATGTTGGTCTTCAGGCAAGTGGCAGAGTTGTTATTCCAGCTGTATATAAAAACAAATTAATTCCTTTCAGATTGAAGGCTTCTAAATACTGTAGGGGAAAACAAACAAACAAACTAACTAACTAACAAACAAAAAAGCTTACATTGAACAGTTTAGAAGAATATTGGTGAAAAGATATAAATTTTTAAATTGCACCCACTGCAGATGAGCAATGATTTGTTAATCCAATACCTATTATTTGAGGAAAGATTGATAGTTTTGGAAAACCAAATTAATCATAATATACTTGGGGAGTACCATTTTATCCTGGTGTTTCACTTATACTATCTTTCCAATGCCTTGATTCCACTAAATAAAACTCACTGTGCGTCCAAGCAACAAAAGACAAAGTTGTTGGATCATTTAACTCCTCACAGTAGCCCAGGAGAAAAAAGAGAAAAAGCGAAGGAAGCATGGTAAAAGACATGATGCTGAGTTATTACTAAATTTGTTCATATGAATGTTCAAAGCACGTCAAATCATAGGAGGAATCTCTGTGTTCAGCCTTCAGACAGAACTTTCTGTGTGAGATTCAGAAGTGTGGACTAACATTTGAGGGAAGAAAATTTAAAACCATATATTTGCTATAGAGTTCACCAATCTTAATTTATTCATTTATTTGTTGACATCCACCTAGTTGTTCACAGTGAAACACATGCTTACATCAATCAGAACATAAATGTCAGATATCATCATCACTGAAGTTATACCGTTTTTGTGATCTACCTATCAGAACCAGAACCCTTGGAAAGTTAGGAGAATCAATTTTTCTGAGGCTTTTGCCATACAAGTTTGAAATTAATCTTTTTTTCAGGGCTTCTTCTCATGTCAACTATTGTAAAACACTTGTCTTCTGTGACTTACAGGAATAAGTATCCTTATGCTAAAATTTGTGTCGTAGTTTGTTTCAGAATAGTTCTCTTGGAAGGTACTTATAAAGATCATGAGGTCCAACTGCCTGATCACTTCAGGGCTAACCAAAAGTTAAAGCATTTTATTGAGGGCAGTATCACAGAATCACGGAATCACAG
>WBMW01001611.1:0-17624 GCA_013396635.1 Penelope pileata
CACAGAAAGTTCAAGGGCCTGGATTATCAGTAAAATTTTTGGGAGTCATTTGCTCCAATAAAACTAAGTGTTGCCTAGTGCTATTGTTGATAAAATTCAAGCATTTCCAGTACCAGCCACAGTAAAACAGTTACAAGAGTTCCTGGGTATATTAGATATTGGAGAACATTCATACCACAATTCACACAAATTCTGAGGCCATTATACTGGTTAATTAGGAAAGTCCAGCTGTCGGATTGGGGTCAATTAAAACAAGTTGCCTTCCAGCAAGCAAAGGCATCTGTGAAGCAGGCACAGGCTCTTGGAATTTTTGATCCCACTCACCTTGCTGAATTAGATGTACATGTAATTCTGGGAGGATTTGGCTGGGGACTGTGGAAATGTCAAGGGTTGATCAGAACTTCAATTGGCTTTTGGCCATAGCTGTGGCATGAAGCAGAGGAAAGATGTAGTATGATCAAAAAGCAACTGTTGGCCATATATGTCACATTGCAGGCAGTGGGACCTATCACTCAGACAGAAGTGATAATGAAGACCACTTTGCCTATCCAGTAGTGGGTCAGAGATTTGGCCAAAGTCCCTAAAACTGAGGTAGCCCAAGCACAAATGGTGGCACGATGAGTTGCCTACCTGAGTCACCGTAGCTGCTTACCCTCTTCTCCATTAAAAGAACTGCAGAAAATTTTAGGCCCAGTAACCCATCACTGTGAAGCACATGAGGAAGTCACAATTTCACGGCCTAAAGAAAGTCCAATGAAAGAGGGAAAATATCCCATCCCAGAAGATGCATGATATACAGATCGGTTGAGCAAAAGAAATTCAAGTAAATGGTGTGCAGATGCATACCATCTCTCAACTGAGACTATCTGGTTTGAAGAAGGGGGTGTACAAAGTAGCCAGTGGGCTGAATTATGAGCAGTGTGGATGGTTATAACCCAAGAACCAGGTGATAATGCACTGAACATCTGCTCAGATATCTGAGCAGTTTACTGAGGGCCTACGTTCTGGATCTCTCAGTTGGCTCCTCAAGACTGGACTATCCATGCCCAAGCAATATGGTGCCAAAACACGTGGCTCAGTTTATGGGATGTGATCACACATAGAACAGTATACTCCTATCATGTATCTGGACATCAGCCCATGCAATCATCTGGAAATGAAGAGGTTGACACTCTGGCTAGGATTCGGAGGCTAGAAGATTCACCGGCTGAAAATACAACACATTGGTTGCACAAGAAATTGCAGCACGTGCAACAAAAGACTGTGGGCAGCTATAAAAGCTTGGGGCCTGCCTATATGCGTGTCAGATGTTGTGCAAGCTTGTCAGTAATGTGAGGATTGTGCAATAATGTGACCATGGTCCTTACCTGAGACAACAGCCCACTTTGCATGGGAATATAATCCCTTACGAAGGTGACATTGACTATGTAAGAACCTTGGCATGGTCTGAGGGAGCAAGGTATGCCTTGACATGTGTCGATGTGGCAAGTGGATTAATGCAATCCTATCCTGTACCACACGCAAATTAAGTTTATACTGTAAAAGGACTGACTAAATTAATGTAAATTAATGTAGATAAGCTTAGGAAAGTGAGGGATAGATGAGTGGACAGTGAAGTCGACTGAGAACTGACTGACTGGCAGGCCTCTGAATGTTATTATCAATGATGCAGAGCCTATTTGGAGGCTTGTAGCTAGAGGTATTCCCCAGGGGTCAGTACTGGGCCCAGTCTTGCTTATCATACTGATCAAGAACCTGGATGAAGAGATAGAATCTACCCTCAGCAAGTTTGCTGATGATACAAAACTGAGAGGACTGGCTGACACACCAGAAATCTGCACCACTATTCAGTGAGACCTGGACAGGCTGGGGAGATGGGCAGAGAGGAACCAGATGAGGTTCAACAAGAACAAGCGTAGAGTTCTACATCTGCGGAGGAATAACTGCATGCATTAGTACAGGTTAGGGTCTGTCCTAGTGGAAAGAAGCTCTGCAGAGAAGGACCTAGGTATCCTGGTGGACAGCAAGTTGACCATGAGCCAGTTTTATGCCCCCGTGACCAAGAAAGCCAGTGGTATCCTGGGGTGCATTAAAAAAGCATTACCAGCAAGTCAAGGGATGTTATCCTCCCCTTCTACTCCTCCCTGCTGAAGCCACATCTGGAATACTGTATCTACTGTATCTAGTTCTTGGCTCCCCAGTTCAAAAAAGACAGGGAACTTCTAGAGAGAGTCCAATGGAGAGCCACAAAGATAAGGGGCTTGGACCATCTCCCTTGTGAGGAAAGGCTGAGAAATCTGGGATTGTTTAGCCTGGAGAAGAGAAGACTGAGAGAAGATCTTATCAATGTTTATGAATATCCAAAGGGCAGGTGTCAAGAGGATGCATCTAGGATCTTTTAGGTGGTGCACAGCAACAGGATAAGGGGCAATAGGCACAAACTGGAACACAGGAAATTCTATATGAATATGGGAAAAAACTTCTTTCTTTGCTTTGCAGGTGACAGAATGCTGAAATGAGATGCTCAGAGGTTGTGGAGTATCCTTCTCTGGAGATATTCAAAACCCACCTGGACGCTTTTATCTTTAACCTACTGTAGGGAATCTGTTTCAGATGATCTCTAGACATTCTTTCCTACCCTCATGATTCTGTGAAAGTTTTGTGTGTGTATTTGTGCATATGGGGATTTAAATGAGAGTAAGATTATGAATGAGATCAGTCAAAAAAGCCTGCCAAAATTCTGTTGACTCAAATATTTTTCTTATATCAAAAAGAATACACAAATTCAGTTCAAACCTTAAACTATGAATTAAATTGAGTATCCATAACTAAACATATATTCCAGCAAACATGCCCACTGCAACACCCATAGTAAGAAAGACGGAAAGTTCGTAACTTTAGACAAATAAGTTTTCTGCAAATTAGAACACGTTTGTGGGAAATTGTATTCAAAACTAACTGTGCATTCTGGTTAGTAGATGCTCCAGACTTGTACTTCTAACCAGAAACTATCCTGGGAATTAAATTTTTTTTAGATGAAATTTTAATTGAAACAGGTATAGCCTTATGCAAAGTTTTAGTTTCGGTCAGTATATTCTGATTAAAAACTAATTAGTACGAAGAACTAATTCTAAATATTTGTAGTCAGGTGTTAAACCAATTAAAAAAAAAAAAAAGAAAAGAAAAAGAAGGTGAAAAACAGGAACAAATGTACTCAGAACAAAATCAGAATGTTGAGAACCAAATTAATCAAGACACAAAAGGACATGAGAAGAAATTATTTAATTGCCTGTACACCACTGCTTCAAGCCCAGATAATAAACACAGGGAATTGAAATTGCTCATTTATGAACATAAATTTGACCTAGTTGGTATTACTGAAACCTCATGGGAAGAGTTACATGACTAGAATTTTAAAATCAGTGTGTATAACATTTTTAAGAACTATACAGTGGACAAGGGAGAAAAGAGATGACACCTGACTTTTTTTTTTTTTAAAAAAAAGAAAGCATCTGCTGGTGTCAGCAAACCACATTATCATGCAGGATGTTTATCTTTTTAAACATCATATTAATAAATTTAAACCATGTCAGCAGATTATTTAGTCTACTAGACAAACAACTTTAGAATATGTCTTAGTCTTATGTTTAAATATTTACTTTAGAACAACATGAAGAAGTTTAGCTCTCTCCATCTGTCTACTGAGATAGTTTCTACTAGATACAATTCTATAAATAAGAAAATGATAGTCCTTGAGTAAATTTAAAAGTGTAGAAAAATACAAGTCCTATTTGTCATAAAATTAAAATTAGGGAGTCTAGTAGTCCAATTAAAGGAGGACTTTTCAAAATAGATTATGAGCTTAAGGAATCTACAGTGACAAGTACCCTTTGGAGACTGAAAATATTAGAAATTTCTGATAATAAATACAATAAAAATTAATAACTATTTCTGTCTTGTAGGTGTAGAAAAGACAGAATTTGTTTTCAGATCAGTAGGTGACAAAACTGAAGCACTTTGCATTCCAATAATAATTATAGAGAAAATAAAGCAGGATACCCCAAAAATCCCAGTAATTACATTCAAGAGTTTCTAAATTGCTGGGTGAAGTTTTTTTCTGGAATCTAATGGATAACTGGAACTCTTATGGCATGAAAATGTCCTCAAAGATCTGGAAAAAAATTCAAATTACAGAAATATTTAGAAAGGAAAACGGGATGACCCTGATAAATATATTTTTGTCAGTTTAATGTTAACTGAAGGCAAAACATAAAATGGGTAATATGAGTTTTAATTAACACAGAATTAAAGGAAAGCAATGTCACCCATATCAGACAAAATTGCTTTATATAAATACACATTATCTGCAGTAATTTGATACTTTTTTTGTAAATTACAGCTAGGAATTATGAGGTCAATTCTGGTGATTTAATGTTTAAATTTCTAGAGATTCAATTTGATATCAGAAACATTTTTGTTAAGAAATGAGAACACTACAAAGTCAACACATTACATTCAAAATATGCTAGGTCTCAGAGTGAAATGTAACCAAGGATTCCATTGAAGAAGTTATGCTTTTGAGTGGAACATTATCTCTGGTTATGTTTTCTTAATGGGGAGCACTAAATGAAGAGAAAAATCTTTGAAACAGGACATTTGCAAGTGAATAGTGTGCACACAAATATATACATATATATGTGTATACAAGTGTATAAGTACATGTTACAAAGTATAAAGTTATATTTCTAGAAATCAAGAACATAAGCTATATTTATAAAGCAGGGAAACAGCTTTAAGAATGAGTGATATTGGAAACAACTTCATCATAGTGGTCAAAAGGATTAGTACAAACAGAGAATATAAAAAGAGGAAAAATGAAACAACACCAATTGCAATATTTCTTTTTTTAATCTTGGAATAGCTGTGTCTGGAATAGTATGGTCATTTCTGTTTTCCACAGACCAGTAAAGAAATTTGCAAAGCGGAAATTAAACAGAGAAGAACCATAAAATTAAGTGAAAAACTGATTTTATTGCTAGACTCATGGATCTTGATCTAGTTAGGTAAACACGAAAAGCTTAAGGTCTAATTGGCCTAAGATAGACATCCAACTTTGATCTGCACTTCCAGTGGTTACCAAAGTGTAAGAATTTTCATTATCATAAAGGTGTCTCAAGTGATGACTCACTAGGTTTCAAGACAGCTGGTGTGAATCATTCTCTGGAGGTGCCCATTTCTGACTGCACTGACTACAAAGGGAACTGAGTCAATTAGCTTTGTCTAAGGCAACACTTAAAGCTAACTGAAATTACTCCTGCTTTAAATATCCTTACAGTGAGTATAAGTTTGCTAACAAAAAGACCTTCTGTTCAGTTGCCACGTGTATGAAATCCAGCTTCGAATCCTGAGCAAAGTTGCTTTCTACCCACCTTGTATACCTTAACCACTCTTGACAAGTACAGGTATTTCTCTTCCAACTGCTGGGGAAACTGAGGTTTTAACACTTAGAAGCACGTTATTTTGGTGCTTGAAGTTAGATCAGATTAGTATAAGCTATTTAAACTAGAAGACAATGGATTTTATGGTGTGGGGTTTTTTTTAGTTGCTTTTGTTTTTCGATTTTTTTATTCTACAAGAGCAGTCCTTCATCTTTTACTTTATTTATTATACATTGTTATGCATGTTCCTTCCATAAGAATTTCTAAGTGAAAAACTGAAGATTTCTGTTTGTTTGTCTTACCTACAATAAACTGTTTAATTTAAAATGAGTATTAATTTAGTTAATTTCTATAGTTCGTATTATTCAACAAGTCTTACTGCAATAGTCCCGCTTCACCTCAGAGATCATTATGAGACAATTTCTCTGGGAATATCGTGTGGAAAAATACAGATCACAGCCTGAAAAGGTGACTAGCCCATGAGAAAGGGCTTATATTGGCTTGGAAATACAAGTACATTGCCTCAGTCGGTGCTTCCGCCCAAAGTTAGATGAAAACTCGCCTCTGAGGAAACTGTTCTGTAACTGCAAATAAGTACCCTTGCTTTCTGTGAACAACCTTGCTTATCCTGATAAGGTAAGAATGTGTAGGATAGATGAGTGGGACAGTTAGGTGGGTTGAGAACTGGCTGACTGGCTGAGCTCAGAGGGTTGTGATCAGTGGCACAGCATCTAGTTGGAGGTCTGTAACTAGCAGTGTTCCCCAAGGGTTGATGCTGGATCCAGTCTTGTTTAACATCTTCATCAATGACATTGACAACGGGATAGTGTCCACCCTCAGCAAGTTTGCTGATGCTACAAAGCTGGGAGGAATGGCTGACATGCTAGAAGACTATGCTGCCATTGTGCAAGACCTGGACAGGCTGGACAGTTAGGCAGAGAGGAACCTGATGAGGTTCAACAAAAGCAAATATAGTCCCGCACCTGGGGAGGAATAACCGCATGCACTAGAATAGATTGGGGCATGATCTGCTGGAGACGAGCTCTGCGGAGAACGACCTGGGAGTCTAGGTGGACAACAGGTTGGCCATGAGCCAGCAGTGTGCCCTGGTGGCCAAGAAGGCCAACGGGATCCTGGGGTGCATTAAAAAGAGTGTGGCCAGCAGGTCAAGGGAGGCGATCCTCCTCCTCTACTCTGCCCTGGTCAGGCCTCAGCTGGAGTACTGTATCCAGTTCTGGGCTCCCCTGTATAAGAAAGACAGGGAGCTCCTGGAAAGAGTCCAGCGGAGGGCCACAAAGATGATAAAGGGCCTGGAGCATCTCCCTTATGAGGAGAGGCTGAGTGACCTGGGTCTGTTCAGCCTTGAAAAAAGACTGAGAGGGGATCTTATCAATGTCTATAAATATCTAGAGTGTGGGAGGCAAAGGGGTGTAGTCAGACTCTTTTCAGTGGTGTGTGGCGACAGGACAAGGAGAAATGGCCACAAACTGGAGCACAGGAAGTTCTGCACCCATATACATAAGAACTTCTTCACAGTGCGGGTGACGGAGCACTGGAACACGCTAACCAAGGAGGTTGTGGAGTCTCCTTCGCTGGAGATATTCAAGAATCATCTGGATGCCTACCTGTGTGACCCGCTGTAGGGAACGTGTTTTGGCAGGGGGGTTGGACTTGATGATCTCTAAAGGTCCCTTCCAACCCCTCCAATTCTTTGATTCTGTGATTCTGTGATTTGTCCCCTGCTGTTACATATATGACCATGATACCAGTGGGGGAGCCCCTGTGAAATTCCTGCCGACCTGCAGCTGCTGGTACCTCCACTGGTGAACTTCTTGACAGCCTCTCACCCTCAAGACTTGGTGAACCTTTTGCCAGCCCTCCATCTCAGACACTGGTATAGGAAAACTCCGTGCTGGCCCACTGACATATAGGCATAGACCAGTGGACAGCCACCCCAGTATCATGAGTAGCCCTCAATTAAACTGATGAATCTGAGCTTACCTCCGAGCACTTTCCTCAGAATCACTAAACCTTACACAAAAGCATTGCCACTTTTGCCCAACAAATGCATATGCCAGACAGCAGAATGTGTTACAAAAATGCCTGATATGGCTGTGATCATATCCATTATGTCCATAAAGTCAGTGTTCTACCAGCTTTAGCTCAGATACAGACTAAACACATTAGTCCAATTACACATGGCTCATTAGCAGAGATCTCACCCTATGATAATCTCCTCATTTCACCATGTTTTATCCTACAAATTTCAATATATTAAGCATCAAAGCAAATAATGTTATTATTGCAATAGTTAGTTTTAAAGGATATCTTGTATTTTTACTCCAAATTTCTCTCACTATTTCAAACTGTATTTAGTGCTAATCATCCTCTAATCCTGGTAAAATAACAGAGTAAACTTCTGTTACCTTTCCAAGTTTTCTGCTTGCCATCTGCATTATATTAATGCTTTCAGACTTGTAAGTAGAATGGAATCCATATAGATAAACTCAAAATCAAAAGAAAACCTTTCTTGAAATTAAGGGTGATTGGAAACATTTCTATGAATGTGTGGGCATGTCTCCATGGGTGGAGACCTTAAAGACAAACCTTAGACAAACCTTAGGCAAACCTTAAGACATAAACCCTTATGGGTTCAAAAGTTGTGAAACTGCATTAACCCAGTGTAGTAAACAAGGTAATATGTACTTTCCCTGAATACCAAGTTATTACAATGAGGAGATTTTGGGTCAGATTTAACTGAGAGACAGTCAGCTGGGACAATTACCAGCTCCCACTCAAGTCATGCCTCAAGGCATGTATACATGGTCTTTGTTTGGATTGTTTTCACAATATACTGGAGGAGAAGCAGAGGAGAAGGCACTGATCTCTTCTCTGGTGACAGTAACAGGACCAAAGGGAACATCATAGAGATATATTAGCAGAGAGACAGGTTTGGTGTTTGGGAAAGTTTCTTCAACCAGGAATGGTTGGGCCCTGGAAAAGGCTCCCCAGGGCAGTTGTCAAGGTACCAAGCAACTAGAGTTCAAGAAACATTTGGAAAACTCTCTCAGATACAGGGTTTGAATTTGGGGTCATCCTGTGAGAAGCCAGGAATAGAACTCCATGATCCTTGTGGATCAAACTTCAAACTTTGAATATTCTACAGTTCATAGAAATCTAAGGCAAATGTGTGTGAAGCTAAAATATATAAATAACGTTGAAGAGTTGCTTGGCTTTGCAAAGACACTTTCAATTCAGAGAAAGCTTTCACTCCCAGTGGTATCTTACCTTGTCAATAGAGTTCTTTTGGCAAAATGGCACCTTCTAAACTTGTTTCCATGTCTGCCTGTCAGTTCAGTTCAAAACAAATTGTAGCAATTCTTACAGCCATTAAAATGCCTCATGATCATCACAGCTCTGAATGTTGTATCTGAGTTTGAATCCTTCAATTTTCCTTAATCTCCCTTATAGCTTTGTGATTTCTAGGAAAAACCATTGATTTTAAATCAAATGAAGCAAGTGGAAAAGTTAAAGTACCCTTGCATAATGCTTGGATAAGGCTCTTATTTTAAATTTACCAGCAACATACCGTAAGTTTTGCAGGGGAAATGCTAGGCCACAGCCTGAATCTGTGATTAAGCACCTGGAGTAAGTGCTGTGGCTGGCAAATTGTTTGCACCTGTGCTCCCCACGTGACTGGAAGGGCTGGAGCCAGAGTCAGGCTGCCTTGGAACCATTTAAGGGTCGGACACAGAAAGGAGCAAGTTTCTCTCAGAGACCAACAGCTCTTTGGAGAAGTATTATTTTAGTGAGTGGGATCATTTATTGCTGATCATTGGTTGTGTGAGTCACAACTTCTGTGAAATTTCTGTTTATGCTTATTATGAAACCCTCAGATACTATGTCTGGGATTGCAAAAAATCTATTTCAATGCTTTGTTTGCAGAACCAAGTTTACATTAGAGAATGAGAATATATCTCTAGGAAGCTCCTGGAGCAGTGCTGCAAACTTGCTTGAATAGAGAATGTTAGACCTTGTCTAAGGTAGGGCTAGGCATTCCTTGTTTTTAAACAAGTTTGCAATTTTCCCAATTTCAAAGAGATTGAAAAATTCCTTAATCACATAATAAATCATTTTTTCCTTTCTTTTTTTTCCATACAAATATCCTTTCCAAATATTCCTATATATTCCAAATATATTCCTTCAAATATTCACTGCTATAGAATCTTGAAAATAAAAATCCATGTTGTCATCTCGTGTCTCTTTGTGAATTCTCGTTTAAAAATCTACCTTTTCTTTGATGCTATGTAGCTCTATTTAGAGATCAATAGAGACATGACAGTTCAAGGAATTTTTGTTTGCCAGGTGAGCAAAGTAACTGTCCACATATTCTCAGCTTAAGACAAATAGAAAGTGAGTAAATGTAACTGTCTTTACTGAAGTGAAAGTTAAACAACATTAGTTAGCAATTGGAGTGCAAAAAAAAAGAATACAGTCTTAGGTAATTACCAGAAATAAACATGTCAGTTTCCATTTGGTAACCTCAGCTCCAGGTATAAATCCATATAGTTTTCCTAAATCTGGTGCTACTTATGACCACTTAGATAATCAAAGAATTTAAATTAAGCAAATCTATTTTCTTATTATATTTTTCTCTCTCTGGACCTAATTTGCTGCTTTATTTACTTGTTCAATACTATTGAAATCTTAATTTATGGGTTTAAATAGAGCAAGGGTTGTTTTTTTGTTTGTTGCTCTGATATTTTGCATTCATCAAATGATGAACAAGATAAAGACATTTCCTAGTGATACACAATTTAGAGGCAATGCCAAAGCAAAAAAGTCATAATTTACCATGCAAAAAGAAAGAAATGGCTCAGAAACTGAAATAATAGAAATAATAATAGATAAAGATGGCAGAATCGAAGAATTAAGAAAATGCAACTTTACAGAAAGCTGTAATTTATTTATTTGGTGAAGTCCAAAGGAAGAGAAAGACTTGCTTGTCTTACTTGGTTACATCTTGACTTTGAAGCATCCATATGGCTATGGAAAAAGCAAATGCAGGCCTAATAGATGTGAAATAGTTGTCTATAATATTGGTAAGGAAGAGCTAATATTGTTATACAAATCATTTATTTTATCTCATCTAGAATATTGAATTCAGTCCTGGCCACTTTTACTCAAGGAAAGACTTGGATACAGAAAGAAGAGGATCACAAAAGCTATGGAAACCCTGTTTAAAAAATGAGATTTTTAACATCAGAAAGGAGACCCCTGTGGGAGTCATGGAACATAATGAGTACCACTAAATGCTCTGTATCTATACTTCTAGTTTCTGGAATCATAAATTAACATGTTAACTACATTCTGGACATTTGTCCACCAGGTAAGCTCTTCAACTCACAAGAGATGTTCTAATCTATTGAAGGATGCTTTGGTGGCTTCTACAAGACTGATGGTTCTCCAGTAGATGCTCCATAAATATGCTTCTCCTTTAACCTGGATTTTGCCTTCTGTTCCAAAATACCATTCAGCATGACTGAATGACATTAAGCATCTGTTTCTGAAAGCAACCTCTCAGGAAACCCAACCTACTTGCAAGGTGAATAAAGCAGTGTAGACAAACTAGAAGTCATTCCACAGAAAACACGTCAATTATATCAGCACAAGACCAGAAGAGAGGCATTTTGAGGGCTTGTGTAGTCTCTTATACATATGATAATGTGAATATGGACAACAGGGAATGTGATTAATCTGACTCTACCAGATAAATCTAGGAGTCAGTGCCTTAATCACAAACTGGTATTCTCTGTGCCTGTATCCAACAGAAAACTCAATGCAAGAGAAAGCTTCAAAAGTACTCTCTTGAGGTGTGAGGCTGCTCTGCCCTGCAGCTGTGACAGTGTTAATAGCCATGCAGCTAATCACTTTTTGGACTGTGACAGCACAGACCCTGCCTTCACATTTGCCTGTTTCTTCCTTTGTTTTCTGTTTAATTAATAATCATCAAAACATGTCTGGATGATTCTCCCCACTCCTTGCCATTCTCTCTGAACACCCACTCACTCAGTAAAAGTGAGAGAAGAAAGAAGGAGGGAGGGCTGGTGGGAGGGAAAGGGAAGATGCCAGCTTGAAATTAACTGAGACAATTGCAGCTGACATAATGATACCAGATAATTCTAGCAATTAAGCCACGGAGCAGCACAGTGAGTTCATTTTCAACACTTGCAGAATTGCTTCCCTCTTTCCCTCCCTGCTTTCCACTGCACATATGAAACAAGGGATTACAGAAGGCACCATTCTCTCTAAGGTGCCTGTTTTTAAAAGTTTAGCTGTCATGTATGAATGAGTAAGCTAGACGCAGCCATCTATCCATTCAGTCCATTGGCTGACAGCAGATGACTTTGCGCAGGAGTGGCATTGAGATTTACCCCAGAGGGAAGGGCTGAAGCTGGGGCTGCTCACAGCTGTGCCATCTGTTCCAATAACACCACATTACTCTCTAAACTCAGTAATGAAGGCTCTTGAGTAATCTTTCATCAGAATGACTTCATGGCATTAAAAATGTATTTCAACACATAGCTTGTTTAAATATTTAACCTTCTTGGCTTTGAGGGATTGATTCAGATCTGCAGAGTTTATATGTGTAGGAAACAATTTTCATATGTAGGTCTGCATTAATTAATGAAGACATGAGCATACACAGAGAAAGGGTGAGAGGTGATAACTGGAGTCTCCAACTTTGGACTGCAGTTGGGGACAACTGGTCTTCTGGCCTTGATTTTCCTCAGTGTGAACTTTTCCTTCAGAAGACATCTAGGTTGGATTAAATAAGCCAAGAACACCATGGACTAAAATCCAATTAGCTTTAATGGGCATTGTATTATTCTCATTTACCTGCCTCCCTCTTCTTTCACGTGCTGTCACTTCCTTGTTCTGATTTTCAATGCATCTGGCACTGTCAGTTCAAACAGTATAGTTTTATTAATACTTTTTCTTCTTCCTTCCTTTTTTCTTTTTCTTTTTCTTTTTCTTTTTCTTTTTCTTTTTCTTTTTCTTTTTCTTTTTCTTTTTCTTTTTCTTTTTCTTTTTCTTTTTCTTTTTCTTTTTCCTTTTTTTTTTTTGGTGGCAATTTCCTTTTAGTTTTATGACATATTTAGCTAGAATAAGTGTGTGCTGTTCTAAAACTGTCAGGCCTTATTATGGTTTGGAGGACCTGACACATACAGGGTTGTCAGCTCTGCTATTGCTGTGGAACAAGCTGTTGCTAAGTGTAATGCTAAGGTTTCCCTCACTTGTTGATAAGTTGAGAGTTCCTTGGTACTGTCTATGGCTAGCTGTGACTATGAATGACACATTGCTCTAATTAACCCTCCATTTTTTTTAGGCAAATAAATTTTGGAAAGATAAATTGCTGATATTTGTATGAACACCCTAACAAAGATATATTGGGAACATGAGCTGTGACAAAGATGAGATGTTATTCTCTAAGACAAGCTTCAATAAAACAGCCATTGTGAGTGCTAGCAAAGAGAAAGTTGGTAAAACTTATGGAAGATATGAAAGCCTGATAGATCATTAAATTAAACATGAGGTACTCAAAATCATTTAACTTAAAAATGATCATGAGCGTCAGTACTCATTTATCACTTCAAAGTATCTTGCATTCCAGAATTGGTACATTTACTGTCTTTTAGAATCCTACATGAGCTATTGGTTCCCAGAATTTCTGAGTACGTTAACCTGTATGATTTTGTGGACCAATTATAAACGAATACACTCTGCATGAACTCAGAGTTAAGAACTTGAGCTTTATATACACTGGTTTTGCCAAACTTGAGCCAACTTCAGAAAGGAAGCCATGGAGCTGCATTTAGCATGATTAGTCCAAACTAAAGCCTGTTAGCCACTTAACAAGTGTCTGCACCAGTCTGAAGAATTCTACCTAAAGGCTAATGACAGGTTTGCAGAGGTAGACCTGTATCTGTGTTAGATATGTTGTTGCATGAATGTATTCACACACACATAAGAAATTTAGATATGCATGTGTGTTTTTATATACATGTATATATAAGCTTTATCTTAAATTTATATATATATAAATATTAAATATATATATCATACATACACAAACAGTCTAGATATAGCTTACGTTTCCATGAAGTGGTCACCACAATTACCCTATACGAGCCAGTGCTTATTGACTCGGATTAAACATTTTTCCGTACGGCACACAGTGTAGACCCCAGTTGCAAAGGGTTAAGGAAGCATTTGTGGAAGTCAGGTTGCTGCATAATTTGATGCACCAGCACTGATTTCCAGCAGATACTAAGTCAGAATCTAAAGGTCTATCACGCTAGTGTTTTCTTCAACATTTTTTTTTCTTTTTTAGAGTGTGTTACACATGTATCTGCAGTTACAAGGTTAATTAGTGTTAGTTTTCTTGCAGTATTTTCTGTACTGTATTTTAATTTCATTTTATTCACATGTAAAGTTTTTCTTCTCTTCTTTTGCTCATCCAATCCCTTTGTTGTACAAGTGCTAATAATAATAATTCCACATAATAACATCAATTGTTGCAGAGCACTCAAGCCCATCCACTAACATACTGCACCTAACCTTTCACATCCTCAGCTTGCAGCTTCTTTCTCGCATTTGAACCACTGTCATAAACTACTTCTTCAGCCTTTGACAGAGAGGGTAAATCTATCATCATGGAATTGAACTGAGGAAAGTACAACCTTCAAATAAGTCTCTTGATTTTACAATTTCCTTTCTTTTTTGCTATGGGGATTAAGACAGGTGTTGTCTTTCTAGCCAGGCTTTTAGGATCTCTGTTTTACTGTTACTCTTCTATTTATTACAGCCTGAGATAGAAAAATGTCTTTTCTTTCTGGAGTTAAGGAAATTCTTTGAAGCATCTCACTTTGCTCAAATTTCTGGTATGAATTTGACTAAGTTGCATGTGTTGCTAATACAAATCACGTAACTATAGTGACTTTAAGACAGAGAAGGTGAGGGATTTTATTTGCTTCTCTTTTCTATCTATAACATTTGTCTGCATGAAAGAGAAACTTGCATATGAAGACTGTTTTTGTTCATGGAACAGACCACATAATGGAATTAAACTTTGTCCCAAGCCTTATACCTTTTCCTGTCCATTCAACAAAAACTTTCAGGTTCTTTGGTGTTGAAGGCATGTGAAGGCATGAAGTATGTGAACTTTGGAAGACTGGATAAGAGCAAAACAAAAGAGATTGTGACTTGTCCTGTATGTTGAGACTGTCTTGTTTGTTTTGTCTGTTGTGTGAAATAAGGTTATGGCACAAAGTTAATAACAAAGGAGTTCATGGCAGTTGAAATTTGTACAGCCTTAATTTTAACCTACATGGGCAAGATACCTTAAAAGTACTTCCTCTCCCACTATCCCTGGTAAAGGATATTTGTGGAAACTACATCATGACACATATATATGGATTATAGGTAGATCACTCCAAATGTAATGCCTCCTATTTATTTCAATGGAAACTACAATAGACATAAAGAGCACAATAACAATTCGATAGAGCAAATTCTCAGCTACAAAACACTGTGTGATCACTTCATGTACACTTCTATGTCAGACACTACTTTGTCAGACTGACCCTCTGCTGCCATCTGTTGCATGGCAACAAAATGTAATGGAATGCTGGCTGAGAAGTTCAACCTCTGCTGTCAACATCCACCTCTGACGTTGTGGGCCAACGTAATAAAATAGGAGGTATTACTTTCAGAGCAGCCCTTGTATATCTCCCACTGTCTCTAGCCCCTTTCAAATAATCCAGTTTCTCCATTAAGGAAGATGATTAGTCAAAGGTTCTAATTTATTTCAAAAACCTTTGTCTGAGGAATATCTTTATTCTTTAGGGCCAGCTGGGATACTAGGGTATTGAAACTAAGATTCAAGTAGTGTTGTCATTAAAACTGCCTGCTTCAGCACAGTTGCACCATTTCTGGAAATAGCAAGTGTGTAACGTCATGGTAAACTGTGCTTAGCTTGTACAATTATATTGTGAAAAAAAAAGGTACAAGAGAAAGAAAATCTGTTAGAGCAGCAACTGCATCCTGAAGGCAAAATTATATACAGATCAACCAGTAGTATAAACTCCTTTCAAAAATCATAACTCCTATGTATCTATACTCTGTGGTGTTAAGGATAATTCATTTTACCTGATGGATGATATGCCACCTAGATCGTTTTAGCATTATTCTTTTCCTTTGAACTTCCTTAGGGATTTTTTCTTGTTTGGTATTTTTTTCTTTCAAACTAGACAGAATTCATACTGAAATCTGGAAAAAAATATTTTAAGGATTTGAATAGCTACCTCTAAATGCAAATGTCCTTTTTGTAATATATAATAGGAAATATTGATCTATTTTAAGCATTTAAAAGATAGAAGTGCAAGTCTCACCAGCAGTCTAGGGTCCTGTTATATCCGATGATGAGAAAATAGCACTTCTGAAGGGAAAAAGTAGCAGGATGTATGTGACAGTTGCCATGCACCTTTTTCACAGAATAGCCCGAAGTTATGAAAGTCCTCATTGTAAGGGAGAAACTTGCTCAAAAAAGACATATTGAATTAATGAAAGAATTAAAGCTAGGTTCCTTGACTTCTACTTCTGTATCACGGTCATTAGGGAAGGCTGCCCAATGACTGCTTATTAGAAAAGAATACACTACCAAACAGTCTCTCATAGACAAATCTGTTGTTCAGTTAAGCTATTAAGATATGTTCAAAATTGAGGATTTAGACCAGTAACTTCAAATAAAATTCATAGGAGCCATTTTTCTTGCCTGCACAAACTCTATGTTCTTCTATATAGAGAGTTAGCTTAATCAGATGGAAGGTACTTGCAGTGTCGTCAGTTGTTGCATTTGGGTAAGTCTTACCTGCAACATTTCTGAGCGTTTCAGCTACTTCATAATATGTTGTCATATACCCACTCTATCAAAAAGATGTTTGGTTTTCTTGCTTGATTTAGTGCTATTTATCACTATAATAACCAGAAACACATGAGATGGGAAGGCAACCTTGTCAAGGGGTAGCTTCCCTTATTGTAATAGGAAGCTGAGTTACACATGTCATTAACAAACTGGTCGTGCTTAATCTTAAAACAAAAGCCAGCAAGCAAAAAATACCTAAGAAATCTCATATTAGGTCACTGTTCCATCAAGAAGATTCTTCCAGAATAGCAGTTCTCTGATACTTATCATTTTCTTTAAGTATTTCTGTTTAATCAGTTTTATTAAAAGTCTTAGTTTACCAGGGCATTAGTAAAGCTGAGTGAACAACTATGAGAGTGTTTATTTCTTTAATGGGAAACAATTTATTCCTCTCTTCCTTCATACAGCTGATCTAAACAAGTTAAATTAATTTTATAAAATAAGTTGTCCTTTTCCTATGTCATTCCTGAGCCTCTTAGAATAATTGGTCTAATTTCACATTTATCTTCCTTGGACAAATGTGGTGGAATTTGTGAGTAACTTTCCAAGATCCTGCATGAGTTACATTAATATTCTCTTAATTTAATTTCTGTTTTTGAGTTACAGAAGTGTAAACTCAGCTTCTCCCTTTCTGTTTCCAGGGCTCCCTACCATTTTTTTGGGATTGTCATAGACATCTCAACACTTACATAGTCCTGAATGCAGCTTTACATTAGAAAAGTACTTCACTCTCCCTTAAAATAAATATTTTTAACATATATCTGATGTAGTTCAACAGAAAACCACTGAGACCTCAGCGATGAATCTAACTATATTGGGAGACTAGGTTAATTTTTTTAAGATTAGACAGAAGGATATTAAAGAGTTTCTGTAAGAGGGTCTGAGGATATTCAGAATATAAAGTGAGGGCTAGAGAATGACTGGAAAACCAATGATTTCAGCATTGATGGAGCCAGAACAAAGTTATTGGGTTTGCCTAAAACATCATGTCTATCACCACCATAGTTACCACTACTTTCTTCAGTTTAATCTTCTGCGCACTCACTTGAGTGGGTCCAATATATTCCTACCCTATAATCATAAGCTACTCTTAGCTGCTGAAGGATATTGAAATAAAACATGAGAAAGTTTTTATTTACTCATTAGAAGCTAAAATATAGAAACTTTGAAGTACGTTAAATTATTGTCTTAGTTTCTAA
>WBMW01001612.1:3594-35402 GCA_013396635.1 Penelope pileata
GACTTCTACACAGCCCGGGGAGGGGGGGGGAGAGGGGCATGGCCCCCCCGGCCCCGCTCATCCCAAAATTAAAACCAGGATCTTGATTGGCAAAGAGTGATTGGGGCGGAGGCGTCTCCTGGGGGGAGCGGATGTTGCCCCCCCGTTGCAGCGGGTCCGGGCGCTGTCCGTGGGGGGGTCGGGGGGGTTTCCTTGGTTGGGTTCCTCCGTTGTTGGGCTGAGCTCCGCTCCCGGAGATGCTGAGCTGGGGGGGATGCAGGGCACGGGCTGGGCCGGTGCTGGGACGCTGTGGGGAGAGCGGGAGAGAGGGGTGAAACTGTGCCAGCCCCACAGCAACCCCAGCCCCAGCCCCACGCCACTTCCAGCCCTGTGCCAACCCTATCCCATCCCCATACCAACCCTATCTCAGCCCCATGTCAACCCAATGGCAGCCCCATGTCAACCCCATCCCAGCCCTGTGCTAGCCCCAACCCCATGGCAGTTCCATCTGTGCCAACCCCATCCCAGTTCCATGCCAACCCCAACCTGTGCCAGTCCCACAGCAGCCCCAGCCCCATGCCAGCCCTACAGCTGCCCTATGCCAACCCCAGCCCTGTGCCTGCCCCATCCCAGGAAGCAAAACCCCAGGGGAACACGCAGCCCCCCAGCTCCATTCATTCGCAGCCAGGAGCCACGCTGCTCCCTGCTCTCACGGCAGCACTGCACCCAGGCAGGACACCCCCAGGGACCCCAGCCCGGGGCAGGGGGCTGAGTGCCCCCACCCTGGGGACGCAGAGCAGAGCAGCAGCCCCGGGGAGCCCCGTGCAGAGGCCCTGGCAGCACAGCTCTCCCTGTGCAGGTGACTCACAGCCAGCCATGAATTAAAGATTAAAGCCGAGAGAGCGCGGGGTCTGACAGCTGCAGGGGGAGGAACGAGGCTTTTATTTCTGGCCTNCTCCACTGCACTGTACATTTTTCACTGGTCTTTTTTTTTTTTTTTTTTTTCACGCCACAAAGCTGGTCGTGATCCAAAGAGATAACACAGCCCCAGCCCCACGGAGCGGCGGTGACGAGGCCGGGGGTGGATGAGCGCTGAGCGTGACTCATCCATCGCTGCCGCACTTATGAATGAGCCCTGGGAAGGAGGGGATGGGGCTGGGAGTGCTGGGGGGGGGAGCTCAGCATCCCCAGCGCCAGAGCAGGGCAGGAAGGAGCTCTGGGCTGGCTGTGAGCACCCCGTGGATCTGGGGATCCTCTGGGGGTGTTTGGTGCTGTGCTGCAGCGCTTTGCTCCGTGCCCGCAGGAATAAAGCGATGCTGGGAGCAGTGCAGGGGGGAACGGGGAGCCCGGTGCTGGGGAAGGGGATGTGACGGTGCAGCCAGGGCAGGATTCAGGGGAAGGGATTGCAGCAGAGCAGAGCTGCATGCAGTGCACCCATCCCATAGGCATACCCATAGGTATACCCATAGGCACCAATGGGACTCTGCACCGAGCCCCGTGGTTATGGGGAGCTTATGGGGCCGTAACCTCACAGCCCTGCCCCCGGCCGTACCTGTGCAGAGCTGGGCTCCCCGTCACTGCTGCTTGCAGGTGGAGAGCTTGCGGATCTTGCTGCTGGCCGAGCAGGCCTTGCGCGAGGGGTTGGAGGAGGCGCTGGCCCTGCGCTCCGCTCTGGATTTGCTGCTCGGCTCCGTCCCGTTCATGCAGACGGCCTTGGGCAGCCCCCGGCTGCGGCTCTGCCCGTTCTGCCCTGCCTCCTCCTCAGGCACCTGTCCTGCAAGGGAAGGCAGCGTCAGGGCTCCCGCATCGCCCAGGACAGGATCGGGGACCGTCCCGCAGCCCTGGGGGAGCAGCTCCCCCCTCCACCTCCCCCCACGCCCCCACCCCTCCCCAGCGTGCACCCACTGCAAGCAAAGGGGAAAGGGAACCGAAGGCGATGGGTGGGCACCACGGGCACAGACCCCATCCCCTGGGGGAGGCCACCAGCTGTCCCCTTGGTGGCATTGGGAGGAGGGGACATCGGCACATCCACCCCCCGCAGGGTACCAGGGTGGCACAGAGCACAGAGCCGCTGCTCCACGCTGCTGCACCCACTGGGGGTGATGGCAGCACTCCCCAGCCCCCCCCTGGATCCGGGCACGGCCGTTCCCTTCCAGCAGGAACGTCACGCTCCCGGGCCCTTCAGTTATGACTCAGCGCTTTGAGTGGAAGCGAAGGCTGTAAGGCGATTATGTATAATTTTCTTTAAAGGGTGCTCCATCCTTTTTCCTCCAAGGCCGAGCGCCGCGTCAGCCATCACCCCACAGCTCGGGGGGCTGGGTGGGGGGCAGCAGTGGGTGCCCCGGATCTGTGCTCCCCTCCACTGCCACGTGCCCCCTGAGCATCCTGCAGAGCATCCTCCTCCTCCTCCGGGGGTGGAAATGGGTCAGGAAATGAGGGGGTGACCCCGAGGTCCTTTGGTTCAGAGTCGCCTTCAGCACTCGGCTCAGCCCCAGTGGCTGCAGGGACCCAGGGGTGGCAGAGCCCCGTGGCCCCCCCAAGCCCTGGCACAGCTGTGACGTTGGCCTGACGCTGCCTGGGTGGGCGTCCCTGGAGCCAACGGTGACCCCCCCCCGGGGAGGGGGGATGCTCTGGGAGCCCCCCAGGGGCTGAGGGCACTCTGACCCCCAGCACCCCCAGCACTGCGCTCTCCCCATCCTCTCCTTTGCATCCCAACTCCAATTCAGGGCAAAGCTGAGCACCCATCCTTCCCCTCCCTCGGCTGAACCCTGGCCAAGGCAATTAATTAACACTTCTGCCTGGGGAGGGGGGAATGAAGCATCAGAAGGGTTCATTCTGTGAGCCTGCTCCCTTCTCCCCTGCCTAGGAGCAGCCCCAGCACTCCGTTAGGATGCTGGGGGGGTGTGTGTGTGCACTGCCAGCTAATTTTACCTCCTTCACCGATGACAGCTGCTGACGTTCAAATTAATGAAAATCAAAATTCGCCACGGGATGAAGTCCTGGCAACCGCCTGCCCCCGCGGAAGGCGGTGACCCAGCCGCATCCCCCCCACCCTCTTCAGCTGCAGGGCTAAAAATAAGGGGCACAAAAAGCTCCGTGCCTCCATCCTGCTCACTGAGGCACAGAAAAGGTTTCCAAATAAAACAGCGAGGAGCTGGTGCACGGCTCTGCCCGTCAGACACACGCACGCACGTCCACGGTTTGCAGCCAGAGATGCAAATCCCCGGCACCGCGCTGCTCGAGCCCTGGGTTTGTTTCCCAGCCTCAGACCACGGAAAGGGCGAAACAAAAAGGGAGCCCTGAGCTCTGCAGCCATCCCCTGAGCAGGGCTGGCGAGGGGGAGAGCACACAGAGACCTGGAGGCAGCAGGAAGCAGCCAGACGCCTGCAGCCCTGCACCCGCTCCCCCTGCCCAGATCAGACGGTGGCACCGGGGGGGAGCAGGGACCCTCCGTGCTCAGCCCTCCCCTGGGTGAGGTGTTTGACACCCCCAGAACCAGGGGCACGCGGCATGTCAGGCTCTGCAGAGCTGCATCCATCTTTAAATAACCCTGTAAAAATAAAAGCGCGCTCTCAAAGCCCCTTCTTCCTCGGAAGAACGTCAGATTTAATGAGGTTCCCTCTTTTCCCCTCCCGAACCAAACACCCACTCCCCCCATGAGTCACCCGTGCTCCTGCTCTGCCCAGCAGAGCCAAACTCAACTGATCACTCACTTGCAAGGGGATTTTTTTGGGTTTTTTTTTTTTTCTTTTTATTTTAATACAGCGTCACTGCCAGAGATGTAACGCTTGCACGGAGCTGAGCAAGTTCAAAGGATCCTGCAAGAAGACTTGGGAAAGATGGATTAAAATATATTCTCTGTGCAAGCTGCCCCCCTGCCGATAGCACAGAGCATCCTGCACCCACCTGGGCTCCATCCTGCACCCACCTGGGCTCCATCCTGCACCCACCTGGGCTCCATCCTTGTCCCCATCCCTGCTGGAAGCTGCACCTCTGGGGAGTGGATTCCCACCCATCCCAAGCACCCAATCCATCCACTGCACCTACCCCACCCTCACCTGCCCCTACTATCCTGTCTTTTTTTCAAAAATTTTGGTCCAGTTCCCTTAAAATCAGGCTGCTAAGAAGCCCTGAGAGCAGCCTGACCCTCACTGCAGCCTGACCAGGACCCCTAGGATGGAGCTAAGGGATGGATCCAGCACAGGGGACCAACTCTCAGTGCTTCACTCTGAACCAGGTCTGCTCCTGCTGAGCCTGGGGGCACAGTGGACAATGTTTTCAATGCTTTCAATGCTTTCTGTCCTCTCCAGGGCAAACCAAGCCCTAGGTGACTTGTCTGCAGGAGAAGAATGTACCCCACACGCTCACGTGCTGCCCTTGGTTTGGGAACATGAATTCACACACGTTCAGGCTCCCTAAGACCCAGTGTGGAAGGGCATCCAGCCCAAAGAAATCCTCCTCTTGCTCCACAGGGACCCCAGGGGCTGCACCCAGACTGCAGAGCTCGATGGCCCCCAGGATGCCCCCTGGCAGGGGCACATCCAGCCCAGCCCACGATCGCTGCAGGAGCAGAACACGCTGGGATCTTCCAGCCTTGGGACCGGCTGGAAGATGCTTGATCTCACTGCTCCCAGTACAAAATAACTCCTGGAATAACTCAGAGGCTAAAAGCCATCGCCATTCTCCAGCTAAGTGAAACAAAATCATGTTTAGCCCACCCAGCCACTGTGTCCTATGGGGAGTGTTGCTCTGTGGGGCCACTGCTAAGCTCCAGGTCCCCAACCCCTCTGCAGCAGCACGAGCTGCACACAAGAACGTCAAACATCTTCCAGTAATTTGCCTGTCATCTTCTGAGGTGACAGCCCTTATTTGGGTTTAAATACTGCTGTTTGCGTTATAACAGCTGACATGGAGATGATCAGCCCCAGCTCTTCGGGACAGGAAGGTGGGAGGTGGGCACCCACAGCACAGAGGGCTCAGCACCAAAGGATCTTGCACGCTCCACTACATTTTCCTTTGAAGAAACTGCAGGGCATGGCGTTTCTCCAAGCAGAGAAAGGAAAAATTTCTTCTCTGAAAGAGTGCTCAGGGACTGGCACAGCTGCCCAGGGACGTGGGGGAGTCACGGTCCCTGGAGGTGCTCAGGACACAGGGAGATGTGGCACCTGGGGACATGGCTCAGTGGGCACAGAGTGGGGAGGGGCAGGGGTTGGACGTGGTGATCTGAGAGGGTTTCTCCTCCTTAACGATTCTGTGATTCTAACGATTCTATGATTCTAATAATCACTGAAAAAGTTAAAGAGAAACCAAACACTTTAACTAGAATGAGAACAGAGGGTAACCCCCTCTAAAAGGGGTCACCTACAGCTTCCCTCAGCAGCAGCTGAACCTTCTCAGCCTTTGGTTACAAACACGAAGCCAAAAACCAAAGCAGGACTCTCCTGAAGAGTGAGGTTACCTGCTTCCAAAACAACGCAGCTGTCTCAGAGGTGGGCAGCATCCTGCTGACGCACGGGGGATGCCAGGAGGGCATCCTGCTCTCTCCAGCCACCAGCTCAGGCTGCTGGAAGCCCCAGAGGGCAGTGCTCTGGGGCCCAGGCTAACCTCCACTCCTCTTCTGAGCCCCTTCCTGACGCCTCCTCTCGCACACAGCTCGTCACGGCTCCGCAGCGCTGTGCTCTCCGCTAAGCCCTGCCTCAGCTCCCTCCTCTGCAGCTGGGAAGCAACAGGGAAGCAACAGGGCACTGTTAGAGACATGCACAAGCTTATTCTCTACACTGACACCAAAAAGCAGCGGCAGAGTGTCCCGTGGGCTCCCAGCTTGGGCTGCAAGATGGACGAGCGCTGACTGCAACAGACCTTTTTTCTGCCTCCTGAAGCTGGTTCAGAAAGGAAGATGCCATGTTTAAAAAAAAAAAAGGGGGGNAAGCCTGGGTATTTCTTCACATCTTGAGCACTCACACATGCAGAGGAAAACGGGTAACCTCTGACAACAGGGAAGGCAGCTGGCAAGTCCTCTCCTGCTTCTGTACTCTGCAAGGCCCTAGGAATCAAGTGCACGCTTCTGTGAGCCTACCACATTGTTAAAAGGATGCCTCCTCCTCCACTAGGCTAAGAGGAAAGGTCTGGCTCTGGCCAGACTCTGGTAGAAGAGTCTGTGGGATGTAAGAGCAGAGCAAAGGACAGAGCTCTGCAGGTCACCCAGCTGGCACCGGGACATCAGCTCGATTAGAAGGGGTTATAAATTACCCGACTGCCACCAGTGAATCAGCACTTGGAAACAGATCTGTTTCCCTTTGATGAGGTTCCCTTCATCTCAGCAGGCCCCACCTCTGACCCACCTCCAGATCCTTCTGGCTGCACATCTGAACGGACGCCCACTGGGGCCTGGTGCCCAGGGGTGTCAGCCAGCACAGACCCAGCCTGGCCCAGGGCTGCCTCAGCCCTTCTCCCCTGGGAGAGCTCTGCCTTGGAGGCTGGTCTGGGCTTGAGTTGTTGCTCAAAGGATTTTGGGCACAGTTTGAGGCTTACTGCTATCCAAGGCCTGACACTTCATTCTTCCATGTTGGTGCCTCAAATAAAGTAGTTTCTGCCTAACCAGGAAACCAAGAGAGAACCAAGGTCTTCAGGTATGAGATTTCTGCACAGGTGAAACCAGACCTTGCTTTTACTCAGACCCACAGAATCCCACCGAGCCACCATCAAGTTAAAAAACTAAAGCAGTTTGGTCAGCCTTCAGCTACAGAAACTTATCACAAGGAAAGGTCAGTCCCAGTCCCAGACACCTCCTGTTACACCGCGGTCATCAGCAACACCACAACAACTGTGGAGCCGAGCAATCCTTGTCTTCGGCCTCACCACCTCCAGCCTTCTGCTCAGAGTCCCATGGCTCACAGGTACAGCCAGGCCAGAGACAGACCCCTGCTCAATGACCATCACTTTGTAAAAATTGTGTGGTTGAACCCCCACAGCTCCCTGTTTACTGGTTGGCTTACCTTAAAACAAAATCCCCCCTAAAGAAATGGGATTCTGCAATCAAGTTACCAAGACTGGAGCAGAAATAAAGTCTCAGCATAAGGCTACAATCACCCTTCTCTCCCAGATGTGCCAGCTACTCTGAACACTGAGTCATTTTAGGGCTGTGCTCCAAAATAACTCAGTGAGTTTAGCAAAGCCAGCCAAAAGAATTAAGTGTGCTCGAACAACGGAGTCC
This sequence comes from Penelope pileata, assembly GCA_013396635.1. Classification (NCBI taxonomy): domain Eukaryota; kingdom Metazoa; phylum Chordata; class Aves; order Galliformes; family Cracidae; genus Penelope; species Penelope pileata. The sequence goes on from WBMW01001612.1 coordinate 10,787, forward strand.
AGCAGGAGCAAGCTATTACTGGATGAAGGAAGGAAATCAGCCTATGGGTAGCACACAGGAAGGAGCATCCTGGCTGATCAAATAAAGGACCAAGACATCCAGAGCCATGGCTCACTCACTGTGAGTCACTCACACCACTTAATAATCAATACTCTCCTCCCCTGCTGCAAGGATGTATTCAGACCTCAATGCCGTGCTGAAAAAACTTTAAGGGGCAAGAGAAGAGTCACTGCTGCCCTTCTCATCCCAGCAGCACTCTCTCCTACCTGGTACTGTGAAGTCCTGAGTGTAGATGATATCATCTTCAATGTCATACAAGTCATCATCTTCATCCTCATTGTAGCCATGCAGATCTTCCAGATAAGGCACCGCCGTCATACTTCTCCACTTGTCCTTTGTTTCTGGGCTAGGAGGTATGGGCACCAGAGTCTCTGCCTGAGCATGTTTCTTACGAAACCAACTGCAAAGAGTCCAAGGGAAGAATTGCATCAGTACAGCTTCACTTTTCAGAAGGCACAGAGAAATCCTCAACAGTACAAGATGGTCCCATTCCACCCCAATTCAAAGGTGCTGTTGTGCTTATCTTAAAACACTACGTGGACACCACTCATCTGCTCAATGTGACAGACAGAGTCTTTCACAGCAGGAGGGAGCCCAGAAAGCCTCAGGCTTTTCTCCTCTACTCTTGCATCCTACTTTAGGGCACAAAAGGGTGCTGCCTTAGAATCCAAAGGTCTCCCTGCAAACAGACCTCAAAAGCAGACAAAGATCTAAAAACATCACTGCCTATTGGCTTCTTGTAAAAGTAGCACCAACACAGCCACCCAGCAAAAGGAAGGAGTTAGGAGATAAGTGAAAATGTCCCCAAACAGCTGTGAGGTCAGCACGTCCCCTCTGTGCACTGCAAGGACCTCCTGGCAGCTCTCCTGTGACAGCACCAGAAGCATGGTGAAAGCAGAGTATTTTAGGGAAGTGACAGAATTGGTCAAGTCCCACCCATGGTTCATGGAGAGGCATCACATGGGTGAAGGAAAAGGTCACCCCAGCTGCTGGACTAGCAGGAAGCCAGCAGGTCCAACATAACGAGATTTGGGCCAACGGTCTGAGCAGATCCTGTGGCATGGCACACAGCACTCCTAATTGGATCATTTGATTTCCTTTCCTTTCATCAAGGAAGTGGCTGCCAAGGTAGCAAACTCAGCCTAGGCCGAGCCAGCCCGGCAGGATCAGCCCCAGCACAGCCACCAGCTCCTTCTGCCAGGGGCACTGGGGCTGGAGGGAACCAAGCTGAGTGCCAGGGACCTGAGGAGAAGGGAATACACAGGACAAATGAGATCAGAACGACTGCCAATGAAAGGAATATTTTAAAGGGAGAAAGCCCAGCAGTCTCTAGCAGCTAGTGTTGTTATTTTGCTGCATTTCAGCTCTGCCTTTCTTCCCTTCTGTCCTACTTACCAGGAGAGTAAAAATAGGTTTTTATTAACAGCTGAAACCTGAATCACTGTACTCTAGTCATAACGATCCCATCCTCTGGTTGTTTTGTTTTAATACTTGCATATGCATACATGGTAATGAGGCCATAGAGCGAGCAGAGAAATTCATTGAAGTTCTGAGAAAATCAAAGACCTCTTGGAAGGAGCCTCAAGCAATTCTTTATGGAGTAGCAGAGTATTTCCTGGCAAGCAATTTTCCAGCAGGGACAGCGATGCCGCTCTCTCCGCCGGCACTAAATGTGATTAGGGAAGATTTGCCATTCAGCTGAGGACCACTGGCTCCAGCAGTGCCCGAATCCGGCTCAGGATGCCACTGACCAAGCCAAAAAGCAGCTGTGCTCCCCCAGCACCACGATGCAGATGGAGCCCCTCCCTCCTCCCCTGCCTTCCCCACTGGCACGAACACACGGGCTGGATCAGAGCATCACTGACAGTGCCTATTTCACCATTTATTCCCAAACTATTGTACTGATGTTCTCTGAGCCAACTGCACAAACCGCAGCTCACCTGGTGCCAGCAGGCGCTGCGTTATCTGTTAAAGGAAAATGAGCTGCTGCAGATCTCAGGAGCACTGCCTGCACAGAGCATCCTCTGCAAAAGGCAGGGTCCTCTACAGCCCCAGGCATGTTTTAGCCACTCCCAGGCCCCTGAAACTGAGTGGAGGGAGCAAAGAGACTGCTCCTCAGCACCCTGCAGGCTTGCTGAGAACGCCTGCAAAGCACGAGCTCCAACCAGCAGCAGCACAGCATTAATTGCGACCCTGCCAGCTGAGAAGCAGCACCCAGACAGAGCTGCTGTAATCTACAGGGAGCTCAGATAACGAGGGTCAAGGACTGAATGGAAAAAGGAATCTGGGTTGAGCAGTGCTCAATGAGCCTGTCTGCTTTGCAGCTCCCAAGCTCAAGTTTGACATCAGAAGTCACCGCTCGGCTCTGTTCAAGTTCTGGCACAAGCAAGGTTAAAATAAGAATCAGTGAGCACAGCTGCAGCTTCCAAACACTTACAGCTAATTCCCTTCCCATTCTAGGCCACCAATATTGCAGTTGGCTTGTTTTGGATGGGGACAATTTTCTCAGAAGGCAGATGCCAGGCTGCAGACTGCTGTCCTGGCAGCCAGGAGCAGCTCCGAGCACTTTGCCACCTCCATGGCACGGTGTGAGGGCTGCGGGCAGCACGAGAGGCAGCCAACTGCACTGCACCCAGCAGCCCTCCTGCAGACAGAGCCTGCAAGCACTGCTCCCGGAGCAGAGAGGTGCCCTGGTTCTCAGATCAGGTTCATTGGAAAAAAAAAGCAGAGCGAGGTAAGAGAAGCTGCTTCCCCCCCGCTGATGCAAGCCCCAAAGGGCACAGTTCAGACTCCTACAGAGAGGGGAGAGGTGTTCTGTGCACAGATGGAGGCTCACATTCCTTTCACACCAGACAGTTCCATTACGAAACTGATCTGCAGAACGTGGGTAGGAGAACCACAGAGCACCTCCCATGTGCCACAGGGAAGGAAGGCAGAGCCCGGTGCCTCGGCAGGAGGAGAGCAAGAGAGTTTGTGTCCCCAGCAGCAGGGAGTGACTCCTGCACAACACAGTGGGAAAGGGATGGGAAGAGCCCAGTGGCATGCACAGGGCAGCCCAGGTTAAGGAAAACCCCTTTAATTCAAGCATGGAAGTCAAGGAGCATGCTCAGCACTCGAGAAGGAATCCCTGTGACAGTGACACATCCTCAGGGGAGCTCCAAACCTTCAGCACGATTCCAGGAGGTCAGGGGGCAGCAGCAGCCCAGCAAGTCAATCTGCACCGCCGCTAACGAGGGGTGGAATGCCATCCCTTTCTTGCTATAAACTCTTTGCAAATGTATCTATGACTGAACAAATTAAGTGTGACACTTCTGGAGAAGGAAGGCAAGATGGTTGCCTTGGAAACAGGGGACAGAGGTAGAATCCTGCATCCACTTCATCACTTGAAGCGCTGCAGCGGGGTCAGTGAATTAGTTACAAACTGCAGAGTGCGAGCATGAAGCCCTTCAGCAAAAGCACCAGGTGGAGAAGAGACTGTGAATGATGCCCAGGGAGCAGGCTGCTCACTCCCTGGCTCCCAGCAGCATTTCCTCACTGCCCCACACCCCACTCAGGAGCACAAAATATTCACAGAGGTGAACTGAAAGTGTCAGTTTTCATTGAGCATCATCCTACCCAGATCCTTCTGGGAAGAGCAGGTTTCAAGGCTCTTTCATTGTTATTCAGGGGTCAGCTTCTGGCAGTTCATAAACTTAGATGACAGCTGGGAGAGTTTTAATTCATTTCAATTTACAGCTCCTCAGTCTGCGCTGCACGCGTTGCTTTCAAATGCTTTTCAAACCTTCAAGGAATGGGCTACGAGAAGTTAGCGTGGTCCTGCTGAATTAAAACAAAACGCTGAAACGGGGATTTGATGCGAGAGCACAGCCACAAAAGTGAGGGGAGGAGGAAGGCAGCTGGCAGATGTAACGCTGAGCAGATTCCTCCTGCAGAATTCTTCAGATAGGGTTGCCACTCCAGGCGAGAGGCATTTGGAACAGCTCCAGGAATAAAGGGAGGGATTGGGATGTGCCTTGCCCCAGCAGCCCCTCTGCCTCCTGCAGCTCTGCTGCTTTATGGAGCAGCACTCAACTCCTGCTCAGTGTTCTCCCCACTCCCTCATTAAGCCTCGTGCCCTCGGTGCTGCTGCAGAAGAGAGAAGCCTCACCTTATGGAGGAGAAGCATTGTGTTATGGGAGGAGAAGCACTGAGCCATGGAAGGAGAAGCAGGAGCTGCCCACACAGCTCTGGATGGATGCTGAGTGCCCAGCTCCACGGCTGCAGGACAGGGACAGTCCCCTCAGGGTCACCATCCCCAGGGCAGCCCCCTCGGTGCTGTCACTGCTGCATTCAGCTGCGGTGCAGACAGCCCCTGCTCACGACAGCAGGGCCACTCCTGCTTGCAGGGCACTTGGACAATCCCACCTGGCTGCAGGAGCAAGCCAGCAGTCAAATCAGCTCAAAAACAAAAGGGAGACTTCAGGCAGCACAGGAATGCACCAGGCTGTGGTTGGAGCCAGCACCCATCTCAGGGCAGCCTGGGTGAGTGCTTTGTGTTTCTATGGGCTCCCGTGCCTTAACATACACTTCTTGTAGGAGGAGTGCATAGAAACCCCCAATCATTACTGACTACCACTCCTCCTCCCCAAGCAGAAATCGACACATTCTAAAAATCAAAGCACTTCCTACTACAACGCTTTCCAAAAACCCTCTGACAATATCCCGCTGTCCCTCCAACCGCTTTGTTCCATTGAAACAACACAGGGGCAGGTGAAGCACGAGGGCTGAGCTTTTCTCATCTATTTAAAGCAAAAGCAAAGAGAACCGAGCGCTGGATTCTGTAACACAATGCTCCTGCACAAAAAGGAGATGGACAGCCACGTCCAAAGCCCAGGGCTGCAGGCTCTGCTGTGCTTGATGTAATTATTGGGATGCCACAGCAGGAGGAAGGAGGCAATTACTAATAGGGGAGAAAAGCCTGTTAAGAAGCACTGGCTAAGCTCACAGAAAACTAATAAGAGACTAAGCCTTGGAAACGCTCCTGTGTTTGCAGGTAGAGCCTCTCCTCAGCCCCTATCCCTGCTATGAGATTAAAAGCCTCACCAGCAGCAGCTGTGCCCAATTAGAGGGCAGGCAGTGCCCACGCAGCACAGCAGATGCTGCTGCCCTCCGTGCTCCAGTTTCTCCTGCTTGCTACCCACAGGCAGGGGCTCCAGAGAAACCTCTCTGCTTCCAGCCAGGCGAGGCTGATGCACGAGCTCCTGCCACATGGGAAGGTGCAGAACCACGAGGAGCTGGGGAACCAGCCCAAACCCCAGCGGGTGGTGACGCACGAGAACCACCCACACTGCCCCGAGCTCAGGGGCAGCTCAGCCCTACGCCTGGACCCACAGCACCCAGAGGGAAGAGTGCGTGCAGTGTTCTCCTCAATACCTGATGTAATCTGTAGGGAGAGTTCCTGCCGTGCTTCTTCGCAGCGCTTACGGACAAAGCGTGGCTTTGGCTGCGTGATCACCACCCTACAGCAGCTGCAGGGAACTGCTTCTTTGCAGAGCACCACAAAAGGACACAGTGCTTCCCCTGGCTGGCTGGAAGCTCTCTAGCCCTCAGTGGAAGATGGGAGAAGGACTGTCAGTAACAGCAGGAGCTATTGTTTCCAAGATCAGCCCTAAATGGCACTTTAAAAGCAATGCAGCATTTCAGGGGCCAGCCCCAAGCAGTCTCTTTCATGGCCCTCTATTATTGGGAAGCGGGTGCATGGGGAAAGGCACTCTTGAAAAGCAAATGCCTGCTCCTATCATCTCCCAGGCCCCGTGAAACAACCAATGCACACTGCTTGGCTACTATAAAAAGGCTCAGCCTGACTGCTTAATTAATTGGCCAGGCAGCAGCACAAGACCTGCTCCCCCCAGCCCCTTTGATCTCAGCTGGGGCAGTGGCAGCTGCTCCTCTGCAGAGTGCCAGTGCAGCTCAAGCCTGTCTGGTTTTGTTCTGCAGCTCCTGCAGATGCCACAACATCTACCAGGGATCAGCATCTGACAGCATGCTGCTACAACTGTTTTTTTTTGTTGTTTTGTTTTTTTACTTTTTTCTTGTTGTTTCGCTGAAAAAAACGCTCTTCCTGCCTGCAGGCAGCACAAAGCAAGGCCACTGCCTTCTAGGATCAGAGCCTTGTTTTTACAAGGTTCCCAAAAGCTTTCTGGGCAAGCTTGTAGGCAGGACCTCTGCCGAGCATCTGCGGTCCAGCAGGCAGCCCTGCATGTCCTCAGAAGCACTTCCTATTCAAATAGGAGATAAGCTAATGCAGCCTCCACGCTGAAGCATCCTTGTGATGCTTTTTGTTCTTGTACTTTTATCCGCCCAGGAAATCTCTGCTCAGAGGCAGCGTGTTCAAACAGATCCTTTAAAAAAGGAAAAAAAAAAAAAATCTTCAGAGATAACGGGGCCGTCCCCCCCCCCTCAGACAAAGGCGAGGATAAAGGGGGAGGATATGGGGGAGGAAGGAGTATGACATTAAAGAGAAAAAGAAAAAAAAAAAATCCCATTGTCCTGGAACGCTTCTCCACATACTGATTCCATATGGAGCAAATACCAGGGGATATTTCTGTCACCAGACTGTCCAGAAAACCAGAACCAGCACACTGCTAAACCCAGCTTTAGGGAGCCCCTGCTCCTCTGCCCCATCAGCACGAGCTGCCCTCTGAAACAAATTATCCAGAACCCTTAATTACCAAGAACCAGTCACGCTAGAAACACATTTTCAACATATTCATTATTTACCGGTTAGCAATTCAAATGCTTTAACCGGATGCTCTAAGAGGAGGAAAAAAGCCAAGTGGATGTTGCCAGAGCTCCAGCAGAGCTGGAGGAAGGTTATCTAGTGACTTCCATGTGTCTGCTGTCAAAAGGAAAAATGGGTTGAGAGCAATAGCACAGGTACATTAGCATAAGAAGTAGAAAGAGAATGACTAATAGGAAGAAGCTGAACACTCACTTGTGCTGCCTTATCTGCTGTATTGAAAATCTCTTGGCTGGGTCGTATTCAAGCATCCCTGAAAAGAAGGAAAAAAAAAAAAAAAAAAAAACCGGGGTGGAACCAAGTGGCCCCCAACCNTGATCACAGGTGCTCTCAACCAAGCTGAAGGCAGGAGGCACAAAGCCCTGCCCTCCCCTCCCACCACCCTGCCCCGACAGCCACCGACGTCCCGGCCCTCCTGGCAGCTCAGGGAGCCTTCACCTCCAGCAGAGTTTGATTGCCAGCCCCAGGGAGCCCAGCACAAATCTGACCCCACTGCTGCCCACCTGACTGAGTCTGCTCCTCAGTTTCCCCACCTGCAAAGTGGATGCGACCTTTCTTTCCCTCCTTCACCCTTTGGGACAGACTGTACAGCCCCAGACCTAGCCCAAACATCTCCAAGCAAGGAGCAGCGAGACTTTGCATTTCACAGGTACTGCTATTGAACTTTCTCTTAGGCACGACATATCCAGCTGCTTGGCATCCCAGAAACTCTGCAGGGCAGTGGAATTCTGTTCTGGAAGCACAGCTGGGTTGAAGTGCCATGAATGCTCCTCCTGCCCACCCTGCCTGCTGCCCTTCTGCCCCACCAGGGCTCTGCTTCTGGCACCCACTGCTGGGATAGCTGGGATGAGGGTGAGGAGAGGGGAAGGTGAAAAAATAGCTTAGCTGTGCTCTCTCTGGAAAAGGAGGAGGTGGATTCCTTAAAAAACAGACTCATGAGATGCCCACTCCAATATCCTGAAAAAGCATCACAACTCAACAGAAGAACAAGATTTTGGTGTATTCAGAGAACAGCCAGTGGGACCTAATGAGTCTCATCCAGCAGCCAGCTGTGCCCAGAGCAGCCACTTTTGAAGAGGATGTGGAAAGGCCAGGAGAGCACACTGTGCAAAGCTGGTCCACTGCTTCACAGCAAGCTAATGGGATTTGAGAGAACTCAGAGCTGGGCAGCCATCCCACTGCCACGTCCGCTCACCCAAGAGGTGTCCAAGCCTATAGAATGTGGCAAGAAAAGGTGCAGTGTGAAAGGAAACAGCTATGTCTGCTGCTGAGGAATACCACCAAAAGTGTATTTTGGGATGGCCTTACAGCAAGGGTGAGAGACAGGGAAGATGCACTCAACCTTCAGCAGAGAAGGGATTCATCCTGGATCCTGTTAGCCTGCAAAGTGCTGCAACACCTGTAACACAACACTGAGGAGCTTCCACTGGGCTAACCCAGCTGTTCCCCCAGCTCAGCCATTGCTAATGCAAGGAGACACTTGAGAAACTCCCTTAATCACAGCTGAAGTGGGGCTGGGAGGGACCTCTGGAGATCACCTAGTGCAATCCTCATGCTCAGAGCAGGGATCACGAGAGCAGGTCACCCAGGACCATGCCCAGGAGGGTTTCTGCTTTCATTCTCCATGGATGTGAACTCCCCATCCTCCCCACCAACCTGTGCTCAACCACCCCCACTGTGAAGGAGTTCTCACATTCAGATGGAACCTCCCCTCTTCTTTTTCAATTATTTTTTTAGTTTCCTTGCAAGGTGGGGAGAAAGTGGTTCAGAAAAAAAACACCCTCACAATTAAATTACCTACTAACAAGATTACTAGGCAGTAATGGGGCAGTAACTTCACAGCTGAGCTCCCAAGGGCTTTTGTTTGTTTGTGCAGGGGACCCTGCAGCTGTGCTGGTGAGGTTATCTCAGTCAGGACCCCCACACTGACTCCCAAGATCAGGACAGTGGTTTTGGAATCCAGTTGGTCAACTCCAGGATAAAGTTCTGCACACCCAAGCAGATACAACTGCAAATGCTCCATAGAAATCTCAAGCCCAGTGGGACTCCTGGGATTAATTAATTAAATGGGTGCTCTAGAACAGGAGCTGGAACACTCTCATAAGCAGATTGCTTTGGCCAAAGGGAAAATAAATAATCATGCATCCTTCCAAATGCTACAGAACAGCAAAGTTAGCAAAGAAACGTAAGGCACTGACCAGATCCAACTGGTGTGAGCAGGGGATAAGGTTCAGGGTAAATTATTAAAAGGGGCCCAGCACCACTGGTTACCAATTGCTGTGGTGCAGAGCTGCACTGTTCTCTTATAAGCAATTAAAGAGCCATAAAGGAGGTAACCAAGCAAGGAGTGCATTTCCTTTAAGGAAAGTATTTTGGGCAATGTTTGCAAGAAAATAGAACATCCAATCATCAAAAACGTCCATTCATGTGCTCAGCTGTGACTCACTCGTGGGCCCGGGGGTGAAGCCCTGCACTGCAAAGAGATTTCATGGAGACAAAGCACCACGCACTGCTCACACTCATCGGTGTGGCTGCCCACAGGAACCACGCACACTCTGTCATTTACAGTAACAATTTCCATGTGTTATATCTGCCAGAAGAGAAGACACTGTAACAGGGCAATTCTTCAGGAAGATGCCTAACTCGGAAGCCTCTGCCCCCAGTGCTGTTCCAGAAGGATTCTCTGTGCCCATACATGGGATATTACACCCATCCTAGCACTGCAGCAGTCTCAACCCCATCCAGATGAAATCAAGTGGCAATGTGAACGCTGGAGACCACAGACCTGTCCTGAGCTGCCTGTCACAGCCCCAGCTCACGCCTTTCAGTCATCCTGAGCAAGCACAGCCTTGTGCCACGCGGTAGAACATCTGCTTCCTGAAGTATGGCAGGGAGAAATCCAACAGCTAAAGTCTATTGCATTCAATCTGGATTTTAGTTCAGAGTCTAACTCAGAACAACATTTTAAACCACTAACATAAAGCAGAAAAAGTCCAATTTGTAAAATGAGAGGGATTCCTCCCTGTCCTCCCTCCTCCACAAGCACAACCAGGTGTTCTAACCTGAAACTCCCTCTGCAGGCAAACCTGGATGGCTGTGGACTCAGCCCTGGGACCCCTTGGTGTTGCAGCACTAAGGCATCCCACTGCCAGCAGGGATGGCCTCTCACCAGCCCTGCAACGGAAGGTCATGGCAGCTGCACAAAAATAAGAAAACACGCTGAGGAGCCAGCCAGCTTGTCCCCAGTCATGAAGGCAACCTGCAGCAGAGCCTGGATATAAACCCAGGTGTCCAACGCAGAGACTGCAGTCTCAGAAGTTTCTCTTTCAGTGAAAGTATATTGGAAGAGGGGAAAAAACCAGCTCAACCCCTGCATTTTTCCAGCTCAGAAGTAAACTGCAGAGGAGTGGCTAAGTCACATGCAGATGCTGACAGAGGAACCTTAAGGCTCTTTGTAAATGCCTCACTCTGACATCTTTGCTGACTGTGGCACAGAAGCCAGAACAGCAGCAGCCTCTTCTCTACCAGTGAAGAGTATGGACAGAGCTTCATCCCCCATAAGGGGGACAAGAAGAGGGGCAGCATCCCAACCTGTCAGCTGACCTGTGCTGTCGTGTGTGTCCCTTCACCAGCCAGGTACCACAGAAGCTTCAAGTCCTCTAAACTCTGTTTTTTCTGCAAAGTGGAACATATGAGGAAAAACAAGCTCCTGGGGGGAAAAGTCACAACACTGCTGAGAAGTAGTCAACCGAAGAACAGAAAGCCCTAACAAGTGAGTTCTGGTGTTTGTTTCACAACCAAACAGCCACAATGGTCAGCACAGCCCTTACAGCCAGAGAGGAAATGAGCACTTCGCAGCACACTGAGCTCTGCCGTACAGTAAGAACGGAACAAATGCTCGCAGCACCGCAGAGTGCTCTAAGAGTCTTTTAGAAGAAATGCAAAGGCAAAATAAAGCCTGTGGTGGGACAGAGCTGAGCTGGGGGTGTCTGTGCAGCTCCCATGAAAGCATCAGACTGCCCCAGACAACGCCTGATGCGCAGGCTGGGGCTCAGCTCCAACCTGCAGCAGCAGCAGGCACCTACCAGGCCATGCAGACGTCCTGGAGGAAAAACACGAACCAAACCAAGCACTCTGTTCTTGTCCCATAGCTCTGTAGTACCACCACTGCATGGCTCAACACACACCGTGCCATCAGGGCTCTGCAGGGGGGATCCCACCCCCATCAGCCACCCCAGGTCTGCTGGGAGCTCTTCTGAAAGAGGAGAGCATGCCACACCATGCAAGGAGGACATCAGGAGCTTTGCCAGCTTTCACTGCGAGGCTGTGCGTACACGAGGAGGGGGAGAATGCTCTGAGGTGGGCTGGAGGGAGGGCAGCAAACGGCATCTTTTGGATTTCCTATCACCTTGGAAGAAATTGATAGAGGCAGACAGCCACCCGCATCTCTGCAGCACCCAGGGACTGCAGGGGTGGAGGCAGACAGCAGTCAGGATGAAAGGATGAAAGAAGCGACTCAAGCGAGCGGTGATGTCCGTGTTTAAATTGAGGCAGAAGGAAAAAGGGGATATCTGACTCCTGGTCTCATCTGGGTGATGGAAAAAGAACTAAAAGGAATTACTCTGCTAATGAAGCAGAAGGTTTGAAGCTATCCTCAGGACAAGAGAAGAAAACACAACGGCCACACTCGCTTTCCCTGGGGGACAGCACTAAGTGCAGCCGTGAGGCTCATCGCAGACCTTCAATTTCTGTTGGATGCTTTACAAGACCACTGCCAGCCCACATGGACGCTGCATTTACTTCATCTGGGCAGCTCCTGAGCTCCCAATGAGCTGCTGTGCTTTGAGGCAGCACTCAAAGAGCACGCAGAGATCAGGACACTGCTCCCTGGGGCACATGGCACGGCTCGTAGCTACCCCTTACACAACAGCTTCCAAAAGCAAACTGCTAAGGATAGTTAATGCTACCTGAAACGTGCAAATCACTTATTTTATCACTGATATGGTGCTGCAGGAGCTCAACCAGCCCCAAACTAGGAGTTTTGCAGGGGTCTGTCCCCCAGAGGCGAGGGCTGCAGGAGCCACCACCTGCCATCGATAGGGTGAAGCACAGCTGTAAATGCTTTGAAACTCTTTGCCTTTTGGCTAGCCACAAGCTGCACAGTGCTGTCACCACACTGAGGCCAGCACAGCAGACAGCCCCTGGTTCAGCAGTGCACACCCTATGAGCAGCAGCCCTGGTGACACTGTGGCCAGCAGGAAGCGGAGCTGACTCAGCTTCCTCAGTGCCCCGGAGCCCCTCACCCACACTTACCCCAAACCACTTGCAAGAAGCAAACCAGAAAAATGAAACAACACAGCCTCACTTCGTATCTGAAGCCAGATCCTTCTCAAACAGATATGAAAGAAGTGAACAAGCCTGTGCTGAGTGTTACTGCACTATTTCCCCTGGCGAGGCAGCAGGAGCTGCAGCCAGGATCCCCTGCATGCTGGGAGCGCACCCTCCCTGCTGCCAAATCAGCATCACCGAGCTGGCTGATGCACAACAAGTGGCTGGAACAAGAGCACACACCCAACTGACCCTCTCCTCCTACCAAAAAAGTGCTATTCCCCTTTCTGCCACAGTTTTGTTGTGAAAATGGGTACCAGCCACGCTGCTCCAATCTCCCTGTAGCTACAAATTTACAGGGAGGGAGGAGACGACTGGGACTAAGGCACATTGAGAGCAGAGGCTGATGAGCAGCGACAGCAGAACCTGAGCACTCAGTATTTCACATTACAGAAAGCTTGGGCAAGGGATTTAATCGTGTTCTCACCTGTCATTTTAAATTTAACGTCGTGGGCTTTGTCTTCAGGTTTAAAGGCTGCACAGAGCGCAAGAAAAGATGTAAGAACCAACTTCATAAGGAGTGGTGACTGCAACCCATCACGGGTTCAGTGTATCTCAGGAAAACAGCAGCGCTCAAGATCTTTCAGAGCCTTATCTTGAGATACATAAGCCTACCTCCCTCTCTAATAGGATCCTACACTGTCTCAGGATACCTGGAGTGAAGCTCTCCCCTGATCTTTGCGAGCTGAGCACTTGTTGCACCTCTAAACTGTACCCATTCATTCAGAGCCACCTGGGAGACTCACCTCTCAATAAGTCTGAGAGTGGAGGACCACAATCCTCTGGAATTGTGAAGTCACCTTTCCCGATGTTTTCGAATAACTTATATATATTATCCCCTTCAAAGGGGTACAGACCCGTTGTAATGTTGTATCTGTAAAGGCAGAAGGAGAAGCTGTGTGAGATGAAGCACACAGAACAGGTGCTCAATTCTTATGTGATAGGGTAAACCAAAAGAAGGAAAGAGGAAACTAAAAGATGAATATTTGACAGTATTTGGAATGCCTCTTCTAATTTTGCCTTCCTATATCACAGCCTCTTCATTCACATTAGTCAAAACCACCAAGACGTCTCCCTGACGGGCTGCAATGGAAGAAACTTTTAAAAATAAATACCAGAGATACAAGCACTTTGTGCTTTCTATTATTACAGTGGCTGTGTATCTCAGATGCTGAGAAATGGTTGGCAGAGACTTCCTCACTGAGTGGAGATGACTCGACTCAGTACTGCAAGCACTTTGGGGAACATCCACCCATCCAAAGGAAGGGCCAAGCCGCATACGCCCTCCCCAGCACCACACAGAAGAGCAATGATGACAGCAGATTGCACAAGACTCAGCTATTTGGGGACTTGGTTTTTTTTACTGCAATTCCTGGATGCTGATTGGGCACTTACAGTGTGACCCCTGCGGACCAGATGTCTACTTTAAAGCCTGAAAAGGTATCAAGGCCATTGGCAATTTCTGGTGGCTGGAATGCTGGCGACCCTTGGCTCGTTCTGCACGTGTCATCCTCTGCAAAAGGATGCAATGCCTGCAGCAGGAGAGAAGGATAGTTTCAAAATTCCAAGGCACACAAATTGTAACCACTGAAGTTTCACAAAAGGGAAAAAACTCTGCTACTGAATATTTACTTACATGCCATGAAAACATGCTACTGTAACAACTACATCAATGAGATTTGCTGCACCAACCCTACCTAGCTAAGGCTTCATGTATTAAGTATAAGGTTCATAGCTTATCAATTTCTCATACTTCTGGGTTTGTCTAAGATTGATGCCTTCCTCTAAAAGCTTCCTGGATGGAAGTTTTGTGCTGTTATCAACGATAAAAAAACGCTTTGCCAGTTACAATAAATATTCAGCAGAGCCCCTCCAGAGCATTCTGCAAGTTTAGCAGAACAGAAGTTGAAACACACAACAAATCGATCCCACTAAGATGATGTCAATCTAGAAAGTTGTTTCCCACCTCCCTGACTTCTCTGCAGTGCTCACATACCTCTGCTACGCCCAAATCAGAGATCTTCAGTGTCCCATTGGTTGTTAGCAGGAGGTTCCCTGGTTTTATATCCTTGTGGACAATCCCTTGGCTGTGCAAGTATTCTAAGCCATCTATAAGCTGACAAAAGTACCTAGAGAAAGAATTAAAGGAAAAAAAGTCAAGCACTTCCAAAGACTAAGACTGTGAATTACCAATAATACACAAAGCATTGTGCATTGACAGCTTGGCAACAATTGCTCATGAACCTTTTTTTAATCTCATGGCATCCAGAAATATTACGTCTTAATGCCTCTGTGTTTCACTGAGGCCATCTATAATCTCAGACACCTTTTAAGATCATGAAGTTTTGCAGTCACTACAAATTTGCTGCTCTGCACTGAACTGATACACAACAGCCTTCCTCTGTTTCCTGAGCTCTGAGGTTCCTTTACCTGCACAGAGAAACAGGCTTCAGACCAGCCTGTCTGCCTGCTGAACAAGGTAACAGATCACACTGGATGCTGCCAATTCTTAATCCACCCAGAGACCTTTAATCTTTTTTCCTGACACTGAACTGCTTGCCTTGGCCCATTGCAAGTCCTCAGACTCCTCCACTGCACCCATCCCAGCGCTATGGGAAAGGCCAGGAAAGGCTGCCACGCATCTCTCGCAGCAAAACAAAAGCAACACAAAATTCAATAGAGAATCACAAAACTGCACTTACCCGTGAGCCTGAAAAACTGGAAACCTCTTTTCTGGGACACTGTCCAGCATCTCCTGCATCCCACACACACAGTACTCCATCACCATATACGTGAAGGCAGCGTTAAGGAAGCTTTGGGGTCAGCTGCTTTCCAGGCAAACGCCGCGTGCAGATCGCAGCCTTGTTTCCTGTTGCCCAAAGAGGGATGCAAAGAACCCCCCCAAAAAGTCTGCAGCTTACTGAGTCGCTGCTGGTCATCAAGCAGACCTGAAACAGGGTATGAACTCAACCGAAATGATGTTGGAAACCTTACAAGCATGACAAAACTGGGTAATTCTCTGAAGAGTCAGGGAACCCCCGGCAGAACGGCTGCAGGCTGTTGTGTGCTCTCCCAGCACCGTGGCTTTCCACGTGTGACACTGCTGAGCCCCTGTGCCCTCCCCAAGGTTTTGTTGTTCTTCACCTCCTGTCCAAAGGAGATGTTTGCATGCACTCTCCAACAGCTGCTGTGTACCCCATCCCCACGGCAGTGCTGCATGAGTGGGAAAGGATCCCTAGACAGCTTTTTTGAAACTGCATGGATTAAGAATAAATTACACGAGTGCCAGGAATCGGTGGCACTTTTCAGTGTTTGTTCTCTTGCAGCACATTCCAGTTTTCACCTCCTTAAGTTCTGACCTTGGGGCCAAACACTGGCAGCACAGCACTGCCCAAAGCAGCGGTGGCTCTGCTCTCCCCTCCAGGGGTTTTAAGGCAGAGTGTGCTCTGAGGGGCTGCGAGCAGACCCTGAGGCATCTGCTGGGTTGGCAGGGGAGTGCACCTTCCAGAGGGAGAGCAGAGACCCAGCCCTGCAGGCAGCCCCGCTGCTCCAGTAACAGAGCATTTCCTCGGTCGCTAATTATTCCTGGCAGATGCCTTCTTAACCTAAGCCTAAAATAAGCAGCTTATCTCCCAAGATGCTATCTTAACTCTTGAGGCAGGAGAGGCTAAGGAGATGCCCTGCATTTCAAGTGGGATCCACGCTAAAGACGTTGCCCTTTTGCAGAACATCCCACCCAGGAGCTCAGCCCACTGGGCACGCTCATGGAATCAGTGCTCACAGCCCCCTGTGAGCTGCTCTTCAGGGCATGCTGAAGCACTGCCAGATTCTGGGATGTCACCTGGTAAATCAGTAAAGTAAGAACTGTGGATCGAACTGGGTTATTTTCTGCCTGGATTTAGCTCAGCAGCTCTGCACCCCGAGCCGCAGCAGGTCAACAGAGCAGCCCATTCAACACCAAAGGCAGCTGATATTTTTAATCCACTCATCACAGCTTTCCTATTACCAAGGAAATCACAGAAGGCTTTGACAGGGAAGTTGTTAGCACATCACGTTCCTAGGCACAACCACGGCTGAAGCCTCACCTCTCCCAGCAATGGAGCACTCCAGCAAGAACAGAGCCCTCCCTTCTCTCACAGGGCCAATTCCAAATGCTCATTCTGGAAATTAAGACTTTTCTTTTTTGAAATTACTAACAGGAAAGGAAGCAAAACCAACCCTTCTGGCTCAGAGAGGTCACAGCATTTCTGAGTGACCGCTCTGGGCTGTCATCACCTGTTCCCAACACACGAGGTCTCTCTTGGGCTCTTTTTCTCCACACTTCTCCTTCAGCATCCCAGCTCCTCATTAATTAAATGCTATCTTCCTACAGACAGTAATTGAGTTACAGTCCCTTCAGTCTGTTAAGGCTACAAAATACAAGTGAACGTTGTCATGCTTTTTTTCCTATCAATGATTTGGTGGCAGGGTATTTGATCTAATTAAAGCGCACAATTAAGTTACCCATTTTCTGAAGTACTGTAATTGGAAGACAGTATTTAGAAAACACTGTCAAAAAATAAAAGCAGCTATTTATAACAGGGACTACAAACAGAGCAGCTCAGGAAGCTTACAGCCTGGTCCAAGTGCACTCATTAGAAGCCATCCAGCTTCCCACTTGCATTCCACTCTCAAGTTAAGGCACAAAGTGCATCAGACAGTGCCTGGGCATATGTGCGGGGCACAGCGCCCTGGAACAGCGCATTAAAAGTCTGAAAGATTCTCTGAGCTCACCAGGAGAGCTCTGCTTGCAGAGCTGCATGTCTCACAGGAGCAATGTGCTTCCTATCTCATGACCATGACAAGCTTCAGGTCACTCCAAGCACCATCACGAGGGACCTTCACACCAACACCAGCCACCAGGCAGGAGTGGAGCCTCACAGGGACGGATCCGCAGCTGCTGAAGGTCACACAATAAAACAGCTCCAGCCCTGCACATGTAACCTGGGAGCAAGATTTTATTTCCTAACTGGGAAGCTGGGAAACTTAAGCAAGCATACTTGAGCGAAGGCATTCCAGACATGTGATGGTTTAACGTGAGTGGGAGCGATTAAGTTTTAAGAAACATTCACAAGAGCCTCAACAACAGCAGAACTATAATGATTCAGCTCCACAGCAGAAAAATAACAAGAATCCAAACCTTCAGCCCCTGGTAAAAAGGATATATTTTCTGCTTCTCTTCGTTGTATAATACATCTACCAACTGGATAACGTTTTTGTGCCGTAATCGTCGTAGGAGCTGAATTTCCCTGCAGGAAAAGAGAAGGAAAAACATTACATTCTCAAAGTCTGTTTCCTTACTATGGAATGAAACTGTTGGTTTCTAAATCCCATGGACTGTTACACTTCAGACTGTATCAGTCCCAGCTGCCTCCCCGAAGGTTACCTTTAAATGCTGTTTGACAGAAGGCTGTGTGTGCTCCTGAACTGCAGGTTGTCCCATGAACCCCCCCAGGTCACTGCATCCAGCTGACATCCAGCAGACATCCATCCCTCCCCAGCACCAGCCCCAGGTTTCCCTGCCAGGGCCCAGGGCCGTGGCATGGAGCAGAGCTGTGCTTGGAGCCCCAGGGTGTGCAGCTGGGAGGTGAGCACAGGCACCCTGCATCACCGTGCTTGGAAAGCATTCCACCCATAGCTCCCAATTCACAAAGATGTGGACCTCTCGCAACCCTCCTTTTCCAAAAATCACCCCACAGCATCCTTCATCATCACACTAAAGTAACAACATCGCATACATCCAAGCACTGTGATCCCATGTTGTATTTAAGCCCCAAATAAACCACCACTGGTGCTGACAGCAGCTGCCCAGCACATGAAATCGGCCACAAGAATCCCCTCTGTCCATGTGCTGGGACCCTCCAACGCACACTGCAGTGCTGCTACTAACTCTGATTTATTCTGCACTCCAACATAAGCTGAGCTTGCTTTTCCCCATCAGACCCAGGTGGTGCTCAGCTCTCTGAGCTGCTCCCTGTCCCCCAGCTCCAGGGGACGCTGTCCCCCAGCAGCTCCGGGTGGCACCGACCACGCAGGGACGTTGCACATTGCTCCTGTGCAGGGGGCAAAGTCTGATGTTCAGCTGGGAGGTGGCTGAGCTGGAAGCGATGTGACAAAAAGCAGCTTCTGCACCTTACCTTTACTTTGTGCTGTGAAGGGCTACAAGTTATTTAATGAAATATAAAAACATCAGAAAGCAACAAACTTCCTATAGACACAAACAACTGAAACCACACTGATTATTTTTTTCGTTCCATCACACAACGTTCAGTTCTCTGTTCCATCACACGATACCCTGAGCTGGAAGGGAGCTGCAAGGACCCCTGAGTCCAGCCAGGGTCCTGAAGGTGATCTATAGGAGATACAAGACCTGCAGAGCCCAGGGGAGGTGCTTTGCTGGCGAGAGCAGGCAGCGCAGCGCCGGCAGCCCCGTGTCCCGCTCGGGGCAGCCATAAAAGGGAAAGCTGCCAACACACAGAGGCTGCCAAAGGGCTGCAGGCGCCAGCGTGCCCAGCATTGGAGCCTCCCTGCATGGGGTGGGAGTGTGGGGCTCCAAGGTCCTCCCAGCCCAGCCCCATGGGGTCCCACTGCCCCCTGCACGCGATCCTCGCTGAGCTCAGCCCCAGCAGCCCAGGCACAGCCCTGCTCCATCAGTTTTAGCCTTGTTACAGTGAGGTCATGCAGAAACTCAAACCCCTCAGGCACAGCAACCAACTCATGGGGCATTCCCACAGCACCCTTTATAAAGGCTGTGGAACCAAACCAGCCCAGAAATCTGCTTTAACCAGCAGCTGTGAGGCACAGCAGTGTCCCAAGATGTGACATTAACTCCCACCTTCCATCTGAAGCCACACAAAGCAGCCTCAGCTCCAGCCTCTCCTGGAGCCTTGGAGCGGGGCCAGAGGAGGCCGTGAGGATGCTCGGGGGCTGCAGCATCGCTGTATGGGGACAGCTGAGAGCTGGGGGTGGGGGGCCTGGGGGAGAGAACGCTGCAGGGAGACCTCACACTGAGGCCTTCTAGTATTTATAAACAGGAGGGGGAACAACTTTATACATGGTCAGACAGCGATAGGACAAGAGGGAATGGCTTTAAACACGAGAACAGCAGCGTTCAGCCCCAGGAATCCCAACAAACCCAAAGAGGAGCCCAACCCATCGCTCCATTCCTCCCGAGCCTCGGTGCTGACTCAGCTGCGCTGCTCAGAGCTGCACTGAACCCATCTGTGGGAAGGGCACGGCCTGGAGCCCTGGGAGATGCATCCCCTTGGCTATGGGAACGGGTTGTGTGCCACCTCCTAGTGGCCACTCCGATCTCCACCTCTTGGGATTTTGTACTCGGATGCAGGAACAGCAGCAGGTTTTAAAACATCGTGGAGGAATTCCTGAAATATTTCACTGCTATGTCAGCAGCCTCCAGGCCACGCACTCCTCTATCACTGCAGCTTTAAAAACGAGGAGAGCTGAGCGGAACGCGGGTAAGGGGCAGAGCTCGGGAGCGCTTGCTCGGCACGGCAGACAGATCTGCAAAGCGATGCAGCCGCTCTAATTATAGTAATGACCAAAAGGCTGAAGTGGATTAAAGGAGCACAGGAACTGCAGCCAGGAGCAGGGAGGCTCTAAGAAGTTTCTGCGTGACGAAGGGACACGGCCGAGCGCTCGGAACCAGCGAGGGACGGGGTGAGGCCACACTGAAGCAAGGCAAGAAGAGCTCCCACCATCAGGAGCACATCTACAGCCCTGACCCCAACAGCTCACCCCTGTAATGCTGCCCCAAACCACTAATTCCTCCTGCTGTGAAAAGGCTGAGAAATATTTCATGTTCCTGCAATTCCCCCCAAAAGGGCGCTGGGAACCACCAATCCCAAACGGCACCGACGTGTCCCCACCTCTGGGGCAGAGGCCAAGCAGCCCGTTTCCCAGAGGAAAGATTATCTCTATTTTTAGCCCCTCTTGCATTCTAAAACGACTGAGGAATGGAGGCAGCCAGGCCACAGCCACCTCTGAGTCCATTTGGTTTTCAAAACCCAGCCCTCCAGTGGAGCTAGGCACTCGCTCTGTCCTCCACCCCCAAATGAACCACCAAGAACCCTGCAGCCCACGGCCAGCTCTGGGCTCTGCCTGCAGCACAGCCTTCCTCCAGCCCTGGGAAAGGTGTGGGTGCCTGCTGCCCTGCTCGTACATCTACACTGCAAGGTGAAACGTGAACAGCAATCCTCGCTTCTGAGGCCAGGGGATCCCCAGCAGAGGGGAAGGAGCTCAGTGTAAAGCAGAGCAGAGAGCAGCAGGGATCAGTGCTACCATTGCTGATGGACTTAGAGAGAAATACCAGATTTTTACAGAAACTATTAAGCCCCAGCTCCTTGCTTTGGTGCTGCTGCTGGAACAAAGCTCCTACTCCTCCTGCAGGGTGCTGGGGAGAGCCTGGGAGCACAGTGCTCCTGCCCAGACCGCTCCAGTGAGAGTCACCTTCAGCACCAGCCCCAGCCTTCTTCCCCCTGTTCATTTCCTACCATTTACATAACCTGACAGGAAAAAAAAATCCTTATCCCCAAAGCTGAGACGACGCTTACACATTTTGAAACCACATTACCCTCTCCCTGGTGTAAAGTTTTCAGAATTGCTTTCCCCAGTGAAAAAAAAAAAAAAAANGTCACACTGCAGACAGCCAAACACCTCAAACCTCCCAGCACCCACAAAGGCAGCACAGCCCCAGTTTTACTTTCACAAAAGCCATAGGGAAGCTCAGGCACTTCCAAGCAGGGCTGCTCTGCTTTAAGCGATCTCCCCTGCAGGATGGGCAGGGCTGCACCGTGCTGGGGGCTGATGCACGCTCCAAGGAGCTGAGGGTGGATCTCTGCCAGCCAAATGGAGCCACAGGTGCAGGCTCCAGCAGCTGGGCTCACCCCCAGCCCCTGCCCACCCCGTGTGTGGCACCAGGAGCCGGGCAGGGGCCATGCACAGAGAGCAGCTCTGCCTGCACCATCACCCCAAGACCACCCCTGACTGCTAGGAGGGACTGGGGAACCATTCACCTCTCTTCACACAACTGAACTGCTACACTGTGTATCTATTCAGATTGATTTTGTAATCCCGCAGAGCCAAAGCCAGCCTTAATTACCAGTCAGTGCCCCCAACGCACCACAAAGCAGATTAAGGTACTTAAGGTCCCGTTTGTCAACAGCTTTTTCCTCCGTTGATTCCACCCCAAAACCTGCCCTTCATCTGCAAGGACCCAACCTGCAGCCTCCAGCTGTGCTCCCCCCACAGCATGAGGGGCATTTTGGGCAGAGAAGCGCTGCTCACTCTCCTGTTTCCCTCTCCACTCTGAGCTTTATTTGGTTTTGGGGCACAGAGCGGGGTCAGGCAGCGCTGACCGACACCTCCCAGGTTCTGGTACCCAGTGTCCCTTCTCCAGGCACTGCCCCAAAGGATGCTGTGAGTGTCACCACCTCACAGGCAGGGAGCAGCCCTGTCCCCAACCAGCCCAGCTACATGGGCAGCACAGGGCTGAGTCAGCCCCGTCCCCTGCCCACCTTTGGGGCTGGGAGACTCTCACTTTGCAGACCCCAGCAGCAAATTGCCAACTGACAGCCTAGCACACGCTGCAAGCCTCAGAGGAATTCTAATGAGCATATATTCAAATCAAAGTAATCACCCAGCATGGTAAGTACAGCACAAGGCACTGGGGATATGCACAGAAAGTCCCAAACACTTAATTAAAATGGGAGGCTATTAGCACACGGTTTTATTAAACTTGTGCTGCTGGAGACAAATAGTCTTCCCAATTTTCTTTTGCCTTTTTGGTGATCCCGCTGCACTCCTTTCTGCGTTGGCTGGAAGCAGCAAGCAGCCGTGGCTCTGGAGTCACTGAGGACACCCAGAGAGCCCTGCACTGCTTCAGCCCTGACACCCACAGCAGAGCGCACCGACCTCCTCGGGGCTCAGCTTCCAGGGGGGTTCACAGGAACGAAGAACCATTCCAGCTGAGGAGAACTCCCAAGCCCACTCCAGCCCTCACCCCAGGTCCCTGCTGCAGACCTGTCCCACCCTCCATCACCTTGCTCCCCACACATCACTTAATTGCAAAAGCAACAATCTAGGAATGATTTTCCAGGGAATTTCTGACATCATGCTCTTCACAGGAGCTCCATCTTCAGCCCTGCAGCGGCATCCTGTGATCCCTGCACAGATCAGGGCTGGCAGGATCACTCCCCAACACAGGAACGACACATTTCCTCGTTACCTCACTCATTAATAACTTTCAATATTCTGAACTCAATCACGCCCTTGGGTTCTGCTGCTGTTCTATGACGTGGGAACAGTTTGCTGGGCAGAAACCACTCAGCAAAGCCACCCAAACGCAGCTGCAGGAAGTGCAATGCCAATGGAGGTTGGCCAAGCAGCGTGACATCAAAAAGAGCTCACGGCACTTTCCAGCACCACCTGAACTAAAGCCCCAGCGCGGTCACACGCAGAGGTTTGCTCCCCCCATCCATAGGGACTGGGGGAACACGTGGGTTTGCTGACAGATCAGCAGCTTTGCTCCACGTGGAGGTGGGTTTTGATGAGGGCACAGGGCTGGGGAACAGCAAAAAGACGATGTTTGGTCTTAAAATAAATCACTGTTGAACGCTGAGATAAAGCAAACAGACAGGTGGACTGAGAACAGGACGAGGCGACAGAAATAGGAGCTTGATCCCTCATTAGGAGGCAACATTTAAAACCTGCCTCTGTGTTTTGAAGCCGGTGTGGCTGAGCCAGAAAAACATCCGTAGCGAAGCAGAGCCGTGCTCGCCGGGCTGCTTTAATAACGAGCCTTAATGAAGGTAACGAGGCGTTCTCAGACAGCTCCGTGCATGAATAAAACTGCACAGGGGTCACCCCAGGACTTGGGACCATTCCCACAGTTGTGGCATCAGGAAACACTCCTGTTATTTGTGAAGTTTTTGCTAAAACAAAGAAAAACTGAATGTTTCGGTTAAGAGGAAACGACCTCCCCCTTCCTCAGGGAGCTCCCGGTAGCAGGGAGGGGGGCAGGGACCGAGCCGTGCCTCCACCAGCAAAACAAGAAACATTTGATTACACATTAACCAGTTCTCCCTCGCTCTGAAGCGGAGCCAGCAAGAGGAGGTCCCAGCAGCCACACTGCGCCCGTGTCACCGCCGCTGTCACTCAAGGTTAGAAGGCGAACTGCTGGAGCTCAGTGACACCAGCCCCGGGACAGGACGTGAAGTATCTGACTCAGGAACTCAAACCCAACTGAGAAACAGCAACGGGACTCTGCCAGGTCAGGGCTCAGCATGTCACAGCGAGAGGTGCAAGGCTGCGTGTTCTGAGCCCCCCCAGCTCTGTCCCCTGCCATGAGATAAGAGCCGGCAGGCAGCTGGGCTGGGCTGCAGCAGGATCCCCTTCACAGCAGATAAACAAGGACCTCACGGGGCCGTCCCAAACGCTGTGAGAAGGGAAAGTTTGGCGTAACGAGCCCTGCAAACGAAGCGTAACGCCAGGCTTCCCCCAGCAGAATGTTTTAATGAGTTACCCGCGCCCTGACTAATCAGGATGTAACTGGCACTTGGAAAACCTTCCAAGCGCGGATCTGGAGTCACAAAGAGGCTGACAACCCTCGTCCCCGTTTTACAACTGCAGAAATGGACTGAGCAGAGCCTTGAATTGCTTCCTGAACTCATTAGTTAGGAAGCAAGGAGAGAACACGAGGCCTCCCCCACGCCCACCTCGGTGGGTGGCAGCAGCAGTGGCACAGAGCTCCCTGCCCCCAGCGCTGGGCAGGGCCAGGAGCACCCTGGGCCACTCTATGGGGCCACTCCTCCGTACCCACCACTCAGGAACCACATCCACAACACCAAGCTCCGTGCTCAGTTAAAAAAAACTCACAACTCCAGCTGGAAAACAAAGCACAACCCTCCCCGTGCCCGCTGACCAGAAGCCTGTACTCACTTTTTCACATTCGCCTCCCCGTTGGGGATTCGGCGCAGCTTCTTCTTCTTCAGGATTTTCACAGCTCTCCTACAGAGGGTTTCAGAGTCCAGCATCTCCTTGACTTTGCCGTAGGATCCCTCGCCAAGCAAGTCCCCCATCAGGTACTTGCCGATGAGCTTGGCCCTTTTTCTCCGCGGTTGGTAGATGACCTCCGTGGAGTCGATGCGATGGATGAAAGTGTCCATCCCCACCGACATCAGCTCGCTCTCTGCAAACATCCCCAGCTGCTGCGGCTCCTGGGGATCCATCCTGGATTAAGGTCCTTAACCCGTCTCCCTTAAGCGCTCAAGGGGTTGGTTGGTTGGTTGTTTTTTTTTTTTTTTTTTTTTATTCCCTTTTTTTATTTTCCGACGT
>WBMW01001612.1:40204-92539 GCA_013396635.1 Penelope pileata
CGTTCCGAGCTGCGGGGAGCAGAGCTCACCCGAGCGCACACCTTGCTCTGCCCTCGGCAGCCGCCTGCCTTCCCGGTCCTTCACGTGGGTAATGACCGATGGGGGGCTGTAAAAAAGTTCGCAGAAGTCGCCGTAACTGTCAGCGTGACTTCGGGGTGAGGCGATCCGGGCGAGGTCTGATGGTTCGTGGAGGGTGAGCGGAGCTGTGTGTCCTGTGGGTTGGAGCCAGCGCGGAGCTCAGCGCCTCACAGCTGTCTGCTCACCCCCAGGGGGATGGGGGAGAGAGGTAGGAGAAAATACAGCAGGGCTGGTGCATTGAGATAGAAACTAATTGCTGAGACAGAAAAAGAAGTAAATAGAAACAGCAGGAACGATGCACGAGGTGATCACACAGCAGTTGCTCACCGCCCACCTGCCAATGCCCAGGGGAGCAGCAGCCCCTCCCCTGCTAACCCCCTCCCCTCTGTTTATTTACACCGTGTCATATGGTGTGGAATATTGGGGCAGTTTGGGTCAGCTTCCCCCTCCCCGCTCCCTGTGCCCCCAGCCCCTTTGCTGGCAGAGCAATGCAAGGAGCTGAGAGGCTGAAGCCTCTATTCAGTGCTGCCAGGCACCAGGTGTGAGCAATCAGTGTTACCAGCTTTGTTTGCCTTCCAGAACCAAAACACAGCCTCACAGCAGGCACTGTGAGAAAGACAGCTTCTGTCCCAGCCAGAAACTAAGGCAGTCCCCGTGGGATTTACGTGGAGAGCTGCATGCTGATGGCTGCCTTGGAGCTCAGGGCACGCTGTGAAAGCGTTGTGGGGTTTGGTGAGGTGCCAGCTGCGGGCTCTGGGAGCTGGGTGCTGCCCTCACCTCTGCCACGTGCTCGTTTTTGATGCTTATCAATGCTCTTGATGTGTGTGCTCTCATCTTCCTGAAACAAGAGGATACCTCTAACAGCCTGACTGAATGGAGCTCAGTGCGAGCACTCTGTCGAGGAAGAATGCTGGAAGAGTTTGGAGTCCTTTAGTGCTTTTTCTTAAATCATTGCCTGAAAACACATCAAACCTCAGCGCTTCGCAGTGGCACGCTGCAAAGTTGGCACTTGGATTTCAGGCATTCCCAGCTCTGCCTGCAGGCAGCAGCCCCTGCCTGGCTCTGGAGGCTCTTTGTCTAATTTAGGAGCAGCACTTCTTATCTGATTGCCTCACGTGGCGGCTGGGATGGCTGGGGGGCCTTGATAAGGGGAGGGGGGGGTGCTCCCCACCTGTTTTCCCATCTTGGAATTGTCCTGTTGCTCATGTGGAGCCTTCAGACTGACTGGAAGTGAAAGTTTGTTTTGTGAAGGAGAAGGGAACAGCAAACCCACAGAACTTGACAGAGGCAGCACAGCCAGTGGATGTTACAGCTTTTTTTTCCCTTTAATGTTTGGCTCTCCAGTTTGATTCTTTGAAGTGTTCTGAACGATCTCTCTGAGCCCCCTGCGGGGATTTTTCCTCTTGCAAACAAACCTGGAAGTTCTTGAGGGGTCACTGAACGCAGCTTCCTCCCACACTTCACCTTTCCCAAGGTCTCCATCCTCACCCTTGAGCAGGACCAGGCTCCTGGAGCATCCTCTGTCCCTCCAGGGCTCCAGCCCCCCGATCCCTGCTGCCCTTGGGACAGGAACAGGAGCGTCACGCTTCGTCACGTGCCAGACACAGGACAGGATGTGTCTGCCAGACCGGACACGCTGCAGAGCTGCAGCTACGTGGGAGGATTTTCCTTTTTTTTTTTTTTATTTCTCTAAAATTTTGTGTTTAAAATAGCGAGCGTGCGGTTTGTTTGAGGGCTGTGCTTTCTGCCTGAATGGGCCTTTCTGGCGGTGAAGTGGCAGAGCCCTGAACGTTGGGTTTGGAATGAAAGCGCTGACACAGGTTTAAAGCTTTCTGAACAGTGACACTGTGATAAAGAGCCAACTGTGCAGTCCCTGAATGCCACGCTGGTTCTTAATGGTGAGAGTCTGGATCTCTCTGGAAAGCAGGCCAGGCTTAATTAGAAGTTTTATATTCTCCTGAAACTTTTTTTTTTTTTTGAGCTTAAAACTCTTCAGTCTTTTTTGGTAACGTGATCAAGGCCTGTAAACATGTACAACACATTCGTCTTTCATGGGGAGAGTGTGTGCTGAAGGCTGGGAGATGGGGTCTGTGTGCTCCTGGTCGGTAGGGAAGCAGCCCTGGGTGGCCTGGGGTGGCTTTTTGGCTGTGTGAGAAGCAGAACGTGCAGCACTGCCACGCAGGGTCCGGGCAGGGTGTCCTGACCCACTCAGCTCACACAGAGAGCACTTCTTCCAGCGATGGGATTGTCACAAAACCAGGGGATAGAGGTAAAGTATAGAGATGGCATTCCTTGCGTTTGAACCCCTGTGAGCTCTGTTCCTTTTGCTCTTTTTCCCTTTAATTAGCTGGGATAATGGCACGGCTCTGCCTCGCAGGTGTGCTGCTGGGGCTGCCTCCATCGTGCCTCCTCCCAGGGACGAATGAAAAAGGAGGAAAAGACAGATCTGTCTTCTCTCTCCAAGCAAGCCTCGCTTCAGGTGTGTTCAGGTCCCTGTTTGAGCCGTGGTTTGTCACCCCGTGGGACAGCCCAGGAGGCTGAGAGCAGCCTGCAGGCAGAGGGGGAGGTAACGTGAGCTGCCCAGCGAGGGGGAAACCAGCTCAGCATTACGGGGAGCGTTGGCAGCTGCAGTGCTGCAGCCTTGAAACAAAAATACCTGTGGAAAATGTAAGACAATTTCTAGGTAGATTAATGGACCTCTCAGCTTTGTGTTGTTGCTAAAGCTGCCGTGCCATTTAACTGCTTAATATTAATCCAAGAAAATTTAGGGAATGGCACACTGGGGCAGATGCCAGCAGCGAGGCTTTGGGTTGAGCTTTTTCCCCCTCTCATTAGTTAGGCTTGCATTTCCCTGCCTTCCTCTGAGGATTAGGGCCTCTGTGACTCTTGCCAGCATCCCAACAGCGCCGAGGAACATCCCAGGACCTGGCAGAGTGAGCCTGCAGCTGCAGCCCTGGTTGCTGGAGGTGCCCTGAGGCACTGCCCCTTCTCCTGGGGGGGGAGAGGGAGCTGGGTGGGAGCCCCCATGGGTGCAGTTCCCCTCTGTGTACACAGACACTTCCTCGCTGGTGGTGTGGCTGTTTCCATGGCAGAGCTGTGTCGTGTAAATACAGCCACCGCGCTCTTCCCCTCACACCCATGGTTGTGAGGTTTTAACTGGAGGGGCTCCCGGTAGGGCTGAGCTTCACAGGCACCTCCAGGGAGGCTGGGAGCACAGATCAAGTCCCTGCTCACAGAAATGGCAGAACCATGCCTGGCTGCAGGCTGCCAGCCCAGCCTGTGCTGCACATCAGCATGAAATGCTGCACATCCACGAGGAGGAATGATATTTTTTGCAAGAGGCTTGTGCTGATTTTCCCTGGTGCTTGTGTGGTGCAGTTGGAAAGCAGCTGAAATGCTGCTCTCTGAAATGCTGCTCTCCTTAGGAAGGATGGTGCACCTCTTAGAGGGATTCCTTCCTGTCCTCCATTTAGTCAGGTTGTGCCCTGACTTTGCCAGCTGCACTCCCCTGTTCCGTGCACCCTGACCAGTCTCTGTGTGCTGCTTTCAGCCTTTATTTTTTCCCTGGCACTTACGATAAAGTTTCCTACGTGCTGATTTAAACCTGCCTGACTTTAGTCTACCTGTGTTGGACAGCTTATGTTTTCTTGGGGATACTTTTTCCCCAAAGCTCTTTGATTTTTAGCTTTTTTCCTGCAGGTGAGGAGGGGCAGTGCTGCTTGGAAGGGCGAGCTCTTCCTTTTCTCTGCTGTGTGCCACTGCCTGGAGGCCGAGTTAGCTCCTCTGCACGCACCACCATATACCTTGGAGAGATCTGGCAAGAAGCTTCCCAATGATCTCAGCCCTGCTCTTTGTTTACAGGCTCTGTAATTCCAGCAGTTAATCTGTCAAATAGTTTGTTTGCAGTCGCTGCAGTTCAGTGCTGGCTTGCACAGCCCGGGTAAGTGATGAGGATTTCCCCTCTCTGTGTGGCTCCCAGGGCTGGTGCTGCTGGGCACACGAGCTTATGGGGCTGAGACAAATGCACCCTAAGTGCATTCTTTCTTGCTGAAAGCACTCAGGAGATCAAGGTGGCTTCAAGTGCTGAGCTTGGCGTGCCCTGAAGTGATTCCATTTTCATCACAGATGCTTATTATCTCCTGGATTGATGTTATCCTCTGCTTTTGTGTCTGGACTGAGCTGTATTCCTCATCTGCCTAAGGACAAATGTTTCTCTGCTGTTCTGTAGCTTTCTGCTTGGAAGTTGTCTGCACCAGGCTCATTTTCTTTCATGCTGATGTGTAAAGTTGGAGACGTTCTCTTCCTTTCAGTGCTCTCATTGAGGTAAGGGCATGCAGTCTGTGTGTTCTCTAAGCTGAAGAGGAACAAACTTTGGATTCTTTCCTTTCCCAGCAATTCACAAACCCTTTGCTTAGGAGCAGTGGACAGCTGGAGCAGTCACTCCCAGTGTTTTGTTTCTGCATTAACTTCTGCCTCATTTGTAAATTAACACGAAATCCCTTTTCCAAGAGTGTTTCAGACACAACCAAGCAGTGCTGGGTTTTACCCTGCTATGCAAACAACTGGATTTCCCTAAAGAAAAAGAGTTAAGCTTTAAACAGTGGATAGAATTAATAGATATCTATATTTCCAGTTGTATTTTGAATGATCTCCAGGGAAAAGAATGGAAATTTGTACTCAGATGCTCTCTCTCCATGTGCTCTGAATGTGATGGAGCTCGGGGCTGCTCCAGGAGGGTCCACGCTGACTTCTCGTCCTTGCTCTCCTGTTCCACAGCACGAGCCCCTGCTTTGCAGCCTCCCCTTCCCATTGCTCAAGGCAAAACATTCAGCCCAAGCTCTGTCCAAAAATACTGCAAGGAGAAACGTGAAAGAGGAACTTGAAGCCAGCTCGGAGAGCCAGCAGTGGCTGCGGGGTGCGGCGTGGTGCTCGGTTCCCGTTCCCCTGGCAGCTCTGTGCGGGCTCTGCTGGATCCGCTGCGCTGGGCCAGGAGCGAGATCACGTCCCTAAGGCTGTTCTCCTGTTGTGGGTGCTTGGTGGTTCACACTCAGCAGGTTTAGCTCTGTGTTCTGTGTGTGCCTGTGGTCTCCTAGCTGTCTTTTAACGGAGGAGAATTTAGAGTAAGCCAGCAAAGGCTGAAATGCAGCAGGGGGGGAGTGCTCGCCTTTCCTTAGCACACTGCGGGTTTCCACCTTGCTCCATACCTGTGAACCGAGCCCATACCCACAGCTCTGCTGAGCCTGATTATGGCAGAACAGTTCCTCGTGTCTTCAGACCTGAAGTTGCTTTCTGCAGTGCTGATCCCATGGAGTTCTACCAAACCCAAGCTGCTAAAAGTTGAAATGTGTCCTCCGTAACACCTGGGCACGAGGAATCCACAAGAATTCCTGCCTGCTGCGGCCTTAAAGCAAACCTTTAAGCAAACTGATTAATATTGAAATCATTCCTATGGTTTAATCAGGATGACTCATGCCATAATCAGGCTGCAGAGCGTGATAAAGCCCCGCGAGCAGGGAGCAGTTTCGCTATGAGCAGCAGCAAGCCCAGAGCTCGCTGGGTTGTGTAATCCTGGCCCGAGTGCCATCACGGAGTCTGGAAGGGGACATTCCCATTTCCCAGCAGTGCCTGCAGCAGTGGGAGCTTTGTCCCTCGTTCTGTCCCAGGTACCACGTGCAGCTGGTGTTCTCCTGGCTCAGCCTTCACCTCTTCTCCCTCCTTTGACATCCCTGCTGGTGGCAGGAGCCTCGTCCTGGGTGATCCTGGAGCTCCCATCTGTGCTGGGCTGGGAGCTGCTCGTGGTGCCACCTTTGTGGATTTACTTTTAATTCAGTTCTTGTAACTAGTTATTTTTGTATAGGTTTTGTGGCAAGGAAATGAAAGAAACAACAAATCCGTTGCTCAAAGCAAGATCCATTCCGGCAGTTTTTGGGAGATTTATCTTTGCACTATTTGGTTCTTTTTTTGGGGTGCTTTTTTTGGTTGTTTACTTCCTAAGTGGTTATGGCAATGGAGTGCTTCACCTGATTCCACATAGCAAATAATGCATTCACACTGTATAAGAAATAATCACAGAACGGCTTGGGTTGGAAGGGACCTCAAGGACCATCAAGTTCCAACCTCCCTGCTGCAAAATAACGCGCCCATAGCATCAGTCTCATTGCTTTGCAGCTGTGTTTGGAAGGGCAATGCACTGGGGAAGCTTTTGGAAGCTGCTGGCATTCACCTCCAGGCACCCAGGACCCACACAGGGCTGTGCCCTGCCCGCGTGCGGCTTCTGCCCTGGAATTCGAGGTCGCTGCTCTCCGTGATTCTGCGTTTTTTTCCCTCGCTCTATAAAAAGCTCGAGTCGGTCTGTGGTTCTTGAGCTCGGTCGGAGCACGCTGCTTGTTTAGGTTTTCTAAGTAGGAAATCTGAAATCTCAGGAGTCAGCAAACACCCGTTTCTGTTGCCATGGTGACAGCATGGGATGCGGACGTGCGGGAGCTCGGCCTTGCCAGGATCTTGCTGATTCCCGCAGTTCTCTGCGGCCGCCCCAAGGATGCTGACACGCTCACACTGAGGCTGCCCCGCTCCTCTGCCCTCGGGGTGGGCTCTCTTGTTACTTCTGTTGCGTTCAGACTTCGTGGTGGTGCGTTGTGTGTAAATGAGTGCTGACGAGGCAGCGTTCGTCAGCCCCAGCAGGAGCTCCAAGGGCAGCACGCAGCTCCAGGACCCTCTGCATGAAGGCAGCATCCCTTCACTTTCATTTTGGGATAACGGGAAAACGTTTAGGGGAGTTTCATCCCTTTCCAGTGTGGCCCAGAGGACAAGATGGGAATCCAGGACGCCTGGGTGTTCACTGTTACCGATGTTCTGAAGGAAACACCTCTGGATGCTGGGCTGCTCTTCTGCTAAACCACCCCCTGCAAACCCAACCCGTGGTCGTTTACCATCCCACTGTTGCTCAAGCCTTGAAGTTTACACTTCTTAAGCACTTTTTCCTTTGTTTTGCTAATTGGGTTGGAGCTGTTGTGCAAGATTTAGGAGCTAAGGCTGCTCTGGAGGAAGGCACTCTGCGAGCACCCAGCCTGCAGCCTGGTGTTGCCAGCACGCACAGCGATGCCGGGCAGGAATCCTCCTATTGATTTTACCCTTCCCAGGTTACTTTGGACGTACAAGTAAAGCTGTAGATTTGCTACAAGCTGTTACGGGAATAACTGCTTCTGATTTCCTATCAAAAGCTGCTGCAAACTGGAAGAAAAAAGAAAAAAAATCAGAAGAAAGCCGTGAGCTCTGTGGTGGGAGCAGAGGCAGCGTCTGCCGGGCACCAGCCGCCGTCGATAGCTCAGCAGCAGTCTGTGATGCTGACCCCCAGGGTCACCTCCCCACCTCTGCTGGGCACAGCTGAGCTTTATGTGAAGGGATCCCTGAAGCAAAGCAGTTTGTGCCATTTGCAGCTCTGTGCTCAGAGCTGTTTGGTCCGTTTTGCTGCTGCTTTGTCTTACAGCCAACATGCGCCTGGAACTGGAGGGCTGAGGGACTCTGGAGCAGGTTGGTGGAGGTGGAAAACAAAGCTCCCTGTAGGTCTGTCCTCCCACTGCTTCACGTGGGGTTGCAGCACAGGTTTCCTTTAGACCATGGCTCCTGGTGTCCAGTCCAGCAAGGGGAGGAGAGGGGCCAGGAGGTGCCTGGTGGGGGGGGGGAGGCACGGCCGCTGGGAGCCGACCCTTCGTGGCACGGCTTCGGGCAGTCACGCTGCACCTCCTTGCTTTGCATCACAGCCTTTCCCTCACTACTTTCTTCTTTAGATATGAGTTAAAATTTCATCTTGTGGACCACCCAGTGGCATCAGAAAAATATAAAGGAGAAAGCAGCCCTAAAACCATGAGAAAAAAGCATCTCCTGGGTGGCTGAGCAGCCCCTGCAGAACCACGGGGTGCTTCGTGCTGGTGAAGCTCTTTCCCTGCATCTCTTCACAATGGGCTCGAGGTCAAAGTCTGCGTTTCTGCAGCCCTGTCCACAAGCTCCATTGCAATAAGCAGAGTGCTTTGGGAGGAGGAATTCCTTGAACACTTGAACATCTCCACCATCTTTTCCATGCAGGTGGAACAGGAGTTCATCCTCAGCCCCTCGTGTTCAGGAGATGCCCCACAAAGGTGGTTTTGCTTTGACTGATCTTCAGCACCAGCCCTTGGCTCACATGTGAGTGGGGTCAGTGCTGCTGCCAGCAGTGCTGCTGCAGCTCCTGTCATTAAGCAGCCCCTAACGAGGCTCTGAGCGGTGGCAGGCTGCTTTTTGGGAACCCTGGTGCTGATGTTTGGCTAATAAATCAGGAGAACTGAGGCCGCTGTGAGTATATTAATTAGGGTGCTGGGGTGCTAGCGAAGTGTTTTTAACTATTTTTGCTCCTGGGCTTATGGGCTGTAAAGGCTGAGTGTGGATTTTATAGTGCAATAAAAAGAAATGCTTCTGGTTGTAGCAGAAGGAGACTGCAGTAAATCTGCGGCAAAGCAGAGCCAGAGGAAGGGGTCGAGGCTGTTCTGTGCCTTTGTGAGGAGTATTTATTCAGTTGGCAATTAACTAAAATGGCCTGTGTTGTTTTTTTTGTAGCTGAATGGTCTTTTGGGGCAGTGGTTCTGCAGCCTCCACGTGTGTGTTGCTCAGGGGTGTCCCCCCATGGCTGCTGCTGCCCAGGGAAAGAAGGAAACGGTCACTTGGATTTCACTTTCCATTACTGATGCAGAAATAATTTTGTCAGCTGGAAGGTCACTTATTTTTAAAGGGGCTCTGACTCAGAAATAACTTTTCAGAAATACTCCTTGTAGCAAACAATGTCTTGCAAATGATTAGGGCTGGTGCGTTTTAAATTGCAGCTTCGGTTCGTGCTACTCAGCTCCGTGAAAACACATCCAGGGTCCCCTCGGCTGTGCATGGCAGTGGGGAAGAGGTGTGGGCTGTCAGGACTGAGCCTGCACAGCAAACAGTGGCAGGACAAACAAAGCAGCTTTCTTTTTCCATGGGCAGCACCGTGTAAGCCACGCTGGGAGCTGGAAGTGCCGTCCATGTGTGTTCCCAATGGTGATGCTGGAGAGGAGGTGTCCCCCCCCGGGTCACATTCTTCTGGCTGTGAGAACGGAGCCTGGCATTCTCAGGGCTGAGCTAATTGCCTGTGTGCTGTTCCGTGCTGATTACTGGAGGCATGTGGGCATCTCGCAGGCCTTTGTCTGCCTCTCAGCTGTTCCCCAACAGCTCACGCCTGCCAAGGGCTCGGTCAGCTGCCGTGAGCTGCTGTGAAAATGAGCAGAAACCCTCTCTGTTTTGTGGGCATTCTGCAGTCTATTTCCTGATGTCTTAGCTAGCTTTGATCTTGGCTGTGTTCCCCTTCCCAAAACTGAACCGTGTGTTTCTTTTCCATCCTAGGACATGGTGCAGGGCGAAGAGCACAGCTAAGAACCCCCGCCCTCCGCAGCCTGTTCCCCCGGCCCGAGGACTTCATGCGGCACGACACGGGCTGATGCCCTCTGCACCCACCATGGATGGGGGGAAGAGCTGCCCGCAGCACGAGCACCAGCCCGCAGGCGATGCTCTCTGCAGCATCCCCGGCTTCCGCTCCCCGCTCGCCGTGCCGCCCGTGGAGGTGAGGCCCCGGGGTGTCCCCGTGTCCCCAGGAGGAGTGTGGGCAAGGCCAGCCCACCCTGGGAGCCCTTGTGCGTGTTTACAGGAGCTGTTGACCAGACTTTCTAGGCAGCCTTTGAGAGGCAGGGAGTATTGATTGCGAATGCTGGAAGGTTGAGGTGATGGCTGTCCTCTGCCTCTGAAGTGGGAGGAAGAAGCGAGGGCTGTGATTAAGTGATGCCTCTTTGCAGGCTGGAAGGTGCCAGGCTGCTGGGGAAAGGGCTGAAGACTTTCTGCAGGACTGTAAACTTTGTTTCCACCTCTGCTCCTCTCAGAGATCCTAAGCCTGTGGCTAGGTCCACCTTTGCCTTTTCTGAGAGTGACAGAGGTGAATGGGGTTCTGTGTGTCCCAATGTGGCTTCTAAAATAAGACCAAATCCCTGATGCATTTGTTCTCAACAAGGCAAAAAGCAAACCTCTACCCTGGAATAGCCTACAGGTCCCTGCAGTTCTCATTCTGTTTATAAATTTCGTTTGAGCTTTGCCACACGCAGAAACACAAAGGTTAAAAAACCAGTCTCAGCGAGTGCCCCTTGCTTCAGCCAGGAGGTATCCTTGCTTTGGGTACAAGAAAAGGATGCATGAAAGAGAGGCTGAGAAATAAGATGTATTCTGTCCATGATTGTGTTGGTACCTGCTGAGCTGAGAGCTGCAGTTTCTGTTGGACACTGCTTAGGGAGGTGGGGAGACAAAGAAGGGATTGGAGGGGAAAGAAGAAAGAACACGGTCAGGAGTTTAGCTGTGCAAGCCAATTTCGAGTAAATGGGGTTGGTCCTTGCTTTCCACAGAGTTAAAGAGCAAGGAAAGGGGAATAACCCTGCTGTCCTGCAGGGACAGTAATCAGAAAGAAGCTTCAAAAGCTGAAACTGCAGCGTAGCACTGGATTTCTCCTACTGTGAGAGATAAAGGCCCTGTGTCTGCTTCTGGCAGGTGCTGAGGGAGGGGAGGCGTGAGCCTGGCTCAGGTTCACAGCTGCAGGTAATTGTGCTGCTCCTCTGCTGCTCTAACTGCTTTGGTTTCTGCTTCCAGAATTCCATGCTGGCTGCCGACTCATGGAGTAACTGCTACCCTGCCTCTTTCCCAGCCTCGTCCTTCCCAAGTGAAAACCAGTGAGTGCTGTTCTCCTTTATAGCGTTCTTCTCTGCTCTTGCACACCCCCAGTTCAGCTGTTTCTTAGTGCTTTCCTTGTTTACTTTGGTTCTCTAACTGATGGGGAAATAATTGCATCACGGTCATCTTGTGGCATTTCATAAGCTGCTGCATCTTGGAAAAAGCAGCAAACAACTTTAAAAAAAAAAATCAAAACGCAATGACGACAAAAATCTGATTTCTGGTAAACCTGGTGGCTGCTGTAAGGGAGAAACAGCCTTGTTTGAGCCTGGATTTGTGACACTAATGGAGTCCTTAAAAACAGCCCATTAGCACAGTCCAGCTGAACAAATCCATCACACATCCATAGCTTTATCCAGAGAGTGTGGACAAGAAAGAAGGTGCTGCTGGTACTGGTGGCAGACTGGTGTGAAGTGGCATTAAAATCTCTTGCTGTGTAGATGGCTGGAAGCTGGGTAAATGCTATCTTATCTTGATGCTAAAAATCTGTGCACAACTCCTAACTGTGCAGTGCAGAGTTCAAGAGTTGTGACTTTTTCATCAGGTTATGGCTGATGCTCTTCACTGATAAGCTCATCCCACGAGGTGCAAAGTGATGAGTACGGGCCCGTGAGAAATTGTGACTTCCTTCCAAGTGAAGCTGCCTCATGCAGAAAATCATCTAGATACGTGCTGGAAATTGCATTTTGTGGAGGTTCTATAACAATAAGTATTGTTCTTCCTTCTCATCCTTTGTGATGTGCTGGATAGGACAGGAGATGCCTGGAGCAGCACGAAATGGCCTCGTGCCACTGCGGAGTGCC
The DNA here is from genome assembly GCA_013396635.1 of Penelope pileata. Classification (NCBI taxonomy): domain Eukaryota; kingdom Metazoa; phylum Chordata; class Aves; order Galliformes; family Cracidae; genus Penelope; species Penelope pileata. Next base: position 51,850 of record WBMW01001612.1, read on the forward strand.
CTGGGTTGGAGCTCTGTGGGGACAGGGAGCTGCAGGTTGCTGGGCAGGAGGTCTGAAGGCTGGGGCTGCTTGGGACCCTGTGAATACAGGGAGTGGCCCAGATACACAGGATGTGTTTTTATTTAGGTGAGAGGTGGAAGGAAGAAAAGCAAAAGCAGCAGCATTCGATATCATGAGTTAGTAACTGCCTTCCAGGTGAGGATTTAGTTTAAGCTCCTTCCTGAAGGGATTTCTGCATCTTCGTGGAAAAACAGAGATGCATCCTCACTAGTGTCTGAGTCCCAGCCTGGCTGTGAGCAGTGCTGGTCAGCCGCTCTGTTCAGAGGGGTGAGACCCCTATCTCTGAGTGACTTCTGCTTGATTCTCGCGTGCCTGGTCCTCCTCAGTCTGCAAAGTAAGCTGGCCAGCAGCGATAGGGTGGGCATGACAGGATGTACACTTACCAAAAAGCTGTCCCACAGGAGCTCTGCCTTGTCAGTTGCTCCCCAAAGTCAGCATTTGAGAGGAGCTGTCAGATAAGTTCAGTATCTGCTCTTATCTAGCCTGTCTGATTGGAAAGGAGTACACTTTTTGAGCATGATTCCTGTAAATTACAGTTTGTGAACCCTCAAGAGAGCTATAACAGAATTTCTGTTTTGCTGTATTGAACCACAAGATTAGATTGTGTTTGTCTTCTGTCTTGTTTGTTTTTTTTTTTTCTATGGCCATTTGTTCTGGTTTTGCCCCTCACTTTCTTCTTCTTTAGTGCTGCTCTTTGCTGTTTGTGTCAAATCTCCTGGAAATGCCTTGATCCTGCAAAGGCATGCCTGCCTTTAATGCAAATGTAAACTTGTTGACTTTGCTGTAGTTACTTTAGGAAGTGAGGCTCGTTGTAGCATTTATTTGCTAGAGAATGATTTAGCCAAGGCTGCACCTTTAGCTTCCTGTTTTTCATATCCTGCTAACTGTAAAAATTACCTTTCAGGTGAATTTTTCCACATCTGTGTTTCTGGAAAAACAAACAAGCCCGTCCTTTGTATTCCAAAACTGCAGCTGAATCCTTTTCAGGTGGGATGCAGGGTGGGACAGGTAGAAATCCTGAGCTCTCCTTTGCAAGTGGCTGTGTTTGAACATGGAGCAGCAGCTTTGTCCTGAAGCTGGTTTTTCCTGTTTCTTTTCAGTAGTTTCATGCTAGAGAATTTCTTTAAAAGATACCAAAGCTTACCTCTTTGTTTCAGATTTTCTTAACCTGAAAATGTAAACAGTGCATTAAACGTTTTTTTTTGAAAGAACAGAAGACATTCAAGCCCTCTATAGGGAAGAGCTGGAGCTCAGTTAATTACTGGGGCAATTATCCCCGAAGAGCTGGGCCTGTCCTTTGCAGCAGTGTAAGCTCAACACATTCCTTCCTTCAGGGAATTCTAGGTCGGTCCTGTCGGTGCTGTAGGAAGCAGTGTCACACCTGTACAGAACATACTTCTCAAAAACTGGAGGAAAGTTTTCTTCCATGGTTTCTAAGACATACAACTCCATTATTTTCCAGCCATTTTCGTGTACTTTACCACCTGTGAGTACAGCACTGCTTGCTCTGTAGTGGAGCAGGTTTGGAAATGCATCAGTTGTTCCAAGGATGGGGAAGAGGAGTGGGGAAGAGGATCAAGAGGTGGGTGCAGCCTGGGACCTCGCAGCCCACCTCCAGTTATCTGCTGGCTTGATGTGGAGCTTGCACCTCTGAGTGGGGGCTGCAACATCAGGGCAGAAGGGCTGGCCAAGGTCCTCTGCAGTGCAGTTACAGCATGGCCCCAGGAGGGCTTGGGATGCATTGGCCACGTTGATGAGCAGCTGGTGTGAGACGTGTGTGAGCTTCAGGAAAACAGAAGGAAATGCTCAAATTCTTATTTGAAGAAAAAGCAAACGGACAAAATGCCCAACAACTTGTTTTAAGGAGTGTGTGTGTGAAACAGCCTTACCCAGAGCCCCGCTGGCTGGGCTGCCATGGGATGGTTTGGGTGAGTCAGATGGCAGCTCAGGTTTGCCTCGTACCAAACTGCTCCACTGCTTCTGAATTTGAAGTGGGTGGCAGCAAAAAACCTTGCTCTTGAAAGCAGTTGTCTGAACTTGACATAATCCAGAGGTGCTCCCCACCCAGCTCAGGGTGTCCCAGGACTCAGGGATGAAAGCATTTCTCAGAGCCATCAGCTTTATTCCTTAACGAAGGGTAGGAGGCATCTCTGCAGTGGCTGTTGGTGCTGGTTGGGTTCTGAGCACTGAACACCTCGGTGTGTTCCCTTCATGTTTCCCTACAGGGAGATGTCCCTCTAGTTAGGATTCTGGGTGTTCTTACAGCAGAATTTCTGGAGTCTGGCTGTGGGTTCCTGCATCAGAGAAAGGCAGCATCTCCTGCCTGACGGCACGGTGCTGCTCCAGGATAAACTTGCTCAGTGCAGAATATTTTCTCTGAGAATTTGACTAAACGTGCTTAGCTGTTTGAGTTAGAAAGTTTGGTTTTATTCAGCAAGATCAGCACTTGGTTTTCTGCAGCAAGAAGTGAAATAAGATGACTCCAGACTCCCTGGCTTTAACTCATTAAACTCCGATCTCAGCAATGAAGAAATCGCTTTCATTGGGCTAAATGTTGAGCATCTGCATTTAATTACTGTGAGGTTAGTAATCAACGCAGGGCTTTAATTGCTTTGAGAGCTAACCTCAAGGCTCAAAGTGAATCCCTGAAAGGGGCTGATGTGGCACTCACACAGCTGTTGTTGGATGGCAGTGGTTGTCCACGGCTGGCTGGGCTCTGAGCTTAACCAGAGGGCTCTGGGCTCAGGGTGGGCTGGGTAGGCTGCAGGCTGCTGCTCGTGGGCATCTCCATGGTAGGACACGGACCTGATGGGTGCAGGTGGTGTCCTCTAGGGACCAGGACACCAGGTTCCTTCTTTTGTGCTCCAGCTTGAAGTCGCATCTTGGGATAAGAGTGTGAACGGGCGATGTTTTGTCGACGCGGTGTGAATAAACCCGGGGCAAGTTTCCCTTCTAGAAGGAGCTCTGGTTCTCCAGCCAACACCTGTGGCCTCTGAGTGGAAGCTGCTGACCCAGAGTAGCTTCCATGGAGCAGTTTAGTGGTAACAAAACTTTTGAGAGGGTGAGCAGGTAGGTGCAGGGTGATGCAAGCTCACCTGCCAGTGGCTTTATAGCAACTTTAAGTTTTTTGAAAAAAAAAAAAAAGGCAAAGCATAGTACCAAAGGTACTGGAAGGACTTTGGTGAATGCTGCTTGCTTTGTGGCTTTCCTAAAGGGATCTCAGAGCAGTGCACTGAATTACTGCTAGCTTTCTTTCAGGCCTCTGCAGGAAGAAAGTGCATCTTACGTTCACAGAAGGGAAAATCAAGGTTAAAGGAAGCAAAGCAGCGTGCCAGCACTGGTGGTTCCAAGCAGCTCAGGGCAGGGAGGTTGGGGCTATCTTGGTTTCCTTCCTGTTACCTTATCTGACTCCTGTCCAACCCCACGAAGTGCTGCTGAAGTCGGAGGCAATGCTCATTTGTTCAGTACAAATACTTTTCCCTGGTTGGTTCGTTAAGCGCTGGCCAAGCTCTGTCCTCGTGCAGGGGAGAGAGGGGGAGACCACAGCAATTTTGACTCGAAAGCATTTTAAACAGCCCATGCCCTGTGTGTAATACATCACTTCCCAGAAGCTGTGCGTGGATTTTCATGTGGCTGAATGGGCCGAGGAGCCAGAAGTCAGCGCTGGGTTATCAGAGCTCCGTGGCTGTATGTAAGCAGGTGGCTGCCCAGGTATTTCTCTGCAGTAGGTAAAGCAGTGGCAGCGCAGGCACAGAAGGGGAAAAAAGGAAAAGAGAGGGAGGGAACTGCTGCTTTTTGAGGGTGTTATCTTGAATGATGCCAAAAGGAGGAAAAATGAGCAGATAACGGTGTTTGCACACACATATGTGTGTTAAGCACGGTGTAGGAATGAGCTGCCAGCCACACACGGGGTTTTAATTGCTCAGAGGCACAGTCATCCCCAGGCTCTGCTCCTGGCTGTATCTCTTGGAATTTTTCCTTCTCCCTCCCCTCGCTGTGCCCTGCTGGAGTTTCTTGCTCCGGGCTCTGTAACCTTGGTGCTGCGGGGAGCACGCAGCTGGCCACGAGAGGAAGCAGTGGGAGCAGGGGAAGCGTCGCAGCGGTTCCAGCAGCGTTGGGTGGCGATTGCCCAAGCGCCCGGCGCTTACGGGAAGGATGAGCGAGCACATTCCTCTCCTGCAGGAGAGGGAGAGGGCTGCACTCTGACAGCCGGGTCATGCAGAACAGAGGCTGCTCCTGGGGAGGAGGAAGGGAACCGCTCTTTTCTTGCAGTTCTTCCCCCCCTTTCAGCTCAGAGGCAGCCAGAGCTGGGGGAGGGAGCAGGAGGAGGTGCTGGCACGTGCCCCCCCCTTCAGCAGGGAGTGATCAGAGGAGCTTTGCTTTTCTCACTCATCAGTTGGGCACAGATTTTGCCTTGTTCCTGGGTATAATCAGTTACATCCAAACTTCGTCTCTGTGCTAACGGTTCTGTCTGGGCTTGCATGCTCCTAACCCTTCTGTTTTTCTGTCTTGCTGGGATCTGTGGCCGGTGGCACTCCCTGCAGGGCTGTGCTCAGGGGCTCGTTGCTTCCCAGGCCTGCAGGCTCATTGTGCTGCTTTGCAGGACAGTCTCAGTTCTCCAACCTGAGAAGTTTGGGTGTGATATTTCCATGCAGCTCGATGCTCATCCTCCCATGCTGGCATTGCCAGCTTCCATCACGCCATCCAACACGGAGTGCTGGGTCGTTTCTGAGGCTGAGTTCTGCTTTGTTGTCAGGACTGAAAAATTATTTAGTCCTGCACACTCTTCTTTGCTATGAAATCCCTCTCAGTTGACACAAATTGCTGAGAATTGAATTCCTGATCTTAGGGCAGCTCCTGTAGATGTCTTATTTTGTCTTGTAGATACCTCTTCTGGATAAACACAGCTTTTTAAAATCAACTTCTTGTGTGTGCCATCCCAGAACTGCCCCTTCGCTGCTGCTGATGGAGTCTGAAGCAACCTGAGGAGTGCTCAGGACTGACAGGAAATAACTGCTTTTCCCATTTCCTTACAGGCAATATTTTAATTCCTCTCACGATTTTTGTATGAATCCCATCAGCAGACCACATTTCTTGGAAACAAACTATGCATCTGTGGACCCCACTGACTTCTTACCAAAAAATGGTGATTTTCCTCAGGTAAGTACAGAGCTCCTGATGGCTTTGGGGGAAAAACAGTACTTGATGGTGATGGGGTTTGTATTTCAGGATTATGGTGTAGAGGGGAAAGGAAGAGAGTGCCTTAAATGTGTCCAGCAGCAGATAGGAGTGTGTGCAAGTGTGAATTTGCAAATGCTTTGGTCAGTTGCATCATTTGCCTCTGAAAACTTTCTTCACTTGTGTGTGTTGCATGTGCTTTGTCACTGACTGCAAGTGGTGGGTTGCTGAGGAGTGAATGTTTAAGGGTTCCATCAGATCAGTGCCTCACAGACTGAGATCGAAGCCTGTTTGGTTTTTTGCAGCGTGGAGGGAACGGTCTCCCTAGTTCATCTGCATCCCAGGGGACCAGCAGGCATCCTCTGGGCTGGAAGATGCCTTTCTGTAGAGTTTTTGAGATGCTTCACTTGTTTTTGGCAGCATCTTACAGTAGGATCAGTCAGTGACACCTGGAAAGCAGCTTGTCTAGCAGCACTGACTTTGAGAAAAGAAGGAACCAGCTCCATCCTTTCCAGGAGGGAATGTAGGTGATAGCAGTGCCTGGCTGTGCATATTCTTTGCAATAGTTTTTTTGTTTTTATTTTAACCCAGCATCTGAAGATAACGAGTTAACTGCAGAAAGTTACCTTGCTTTGTCCTATCAGTGCAACAGCCAAAGGGAATGAGCTCCATGGTCCCAGCCCTCCCATCTCAGTGTCACCATGCTGATGTCAGGGAAGCAGATAAGGGCAGGTGCCAGGCTGCAGTCCAGCATCCTCTCTCAAGCAGGCAAAGCCCTCTGTGCTTCAAGAAATTCAAAGTAGTAGCCAGGGAGAAGGTGTGGATGGAGTTGCTTCCAGTGTACTTCCAGCCCTGGCTGATGTCCTGAACCACTGTGTGAGGGCAATGCTCCCTCCAGGCAAAGTGTGAGAAGGGACAGAACGGGGGCAGTGCTGGAGTGTGCTCCAAGCCCTGTGCAGAAGTTTTTTTGATTGGACAATGCTACAAGGAGCTTACATTAGAAATTTCAGAGTAATTAATTTTAAGGTCTCCTAATGAGACCTGGTTAGCAGCTTTGTTGGGGCTCAGCAGTTAGTGATGGATTGGACCTTACAGCCTCAAAGGTGCCCAGAGGTTCTCAAAAGAACCTTGCAGATGTGCAGAATCGTGGTTTGTGTTCAACACCTTCATCCACGCTATTTATAAGCCAAGCTTGTTTCATTAGAAGCTCTTTTTTTTGTTGTTGTTCTGGTCACAAAGCAGCTTACCGGCAGAGCCAGGCTTCCTCTGAGTGTGGGAACCAGCTCGTCTGCACATCAGCCTGCTTCAGGTCTGCGACGAGGTGTGACAGATCAGCACTGCTTGGGCGTGTGTGAAATGGAGCTGAGTTTGTTTTCCTCCCCTCTGCTGCGTTCAGGTGTCTGGACCTTTCGCTGTGCCATCTAAGCACATCCTACACCACAGCCCCAAGGTGCTGAAAGCAGCACCAGAGGATGAACTAGGGCTGTATGGACCTACTCAGTGCCAGGATCGTGCTTCAGCACATCAAGAAATAATTCAGGAGGTCCCAGCAAGCTGCTGTGAGCTTCTGGGTGGTTTTTTTTCTGCTGAAATGTATAAACAGGAACTTTTTCCTGTGTAATCTGTCTCTTCTTCCTGCATGATTCCTTAAGGGATGTGTCAGCTCCTTGCTTTGCAGTGGGTGCCCTGTTCTGGATGCTGGATTCTGGGCTGAATCGATTCAGCAGGGAAGAGCAATTTGATTGTAAAGAGAACTTGATTCAGAAACACGGTGTGAGGGATATTTATAGCAGCAGAAAACAGCAAATTGATGCACTTCCCCTCTTCTTGAGGGGGATGTGTTAATTCCTGCTAACTGTACTTGGGTTTTCTTTAAAGAGAGGTTTCAAACCTCCTTGGGGCTCTGATTTCTGCAGGTTTGGATTTAGGTGAGCTGGGGTTTAGGTGTGGGTTTAAGAGAGCTGGGGTTTGACGCCGGCAGCCTGGTCAGCCCCCAGGAGCTGTGGGTGCAGGGTGCTGCTGTTGACCAGAGCCTCCTGCTTGGATTAAACCAGATAAGTAAATGAATTATAACAGCATTGATCTTTGCCTCCTGCAGAATTAATTGTGGGAGGAACGAGACAGAAATGTGATCTCATCAACTTGTGGAAACCATTTCAGAGACTGTGATGGGAAGAGCGAGATGGGTCCTCTCCACGGGTCTCAGCTTGCAGGTCTGGTGTAGTTGGCTGATGGGTTTAACGGGAAAGAGGCTTAATTATTTCTTTAACTTACGTATTTTCTAGTATCTAAGTGGTCAGTCAGCTTCCTTCCCCTGCTGCATGCAGAAATCGATCTCAGCGAGCTTGGCAAGAGCAGATTTTGGAGATCCTTTGTGGAAAGGAGACGCTTCTTGGTGGTGGCTGTGTGACAAAAGAGCAGGAGGGCTCTGAAACGAGCAGGACATGACCTCAAGTGATTTCCAGAGGAATGAATTATCCTTGTGCTGCTCTCATCCTTCTGGAGAGGAAGCGGCAGCACGGAGCGAGGTGATTGCAGGCAGTCGTGCTTTTACTTTGACCTTTTCCAGGCCAACTGTTGTGAGAATTGCTTCAGGTATAGCAGCAGGGAAGCATCCATCAGTGAATCTATCCCAGCCAGGCGAGTTCTCTTGCTCAGGTATTGCACCATGTAGTTGCAGGTAGTGCCCTGTATGTTCCCACGAGGAGCAGAGCATTTCTGTGTGTTTTTCTGTCCTGTTTGATGGTTTTCTGTAAGCCTGTGCATTGAGCATTGCTGCTTGGGACTTTTTGGAGATTCCCACAGATAACCCGAGGCAGTGATGTGTCAGCCTGTTTGCTGAGAGCTGAGAAAACCTGAACAGGACCTTTGTTAGAGCTTTGTTTTCCAGTATGAAACTGCTCAGATCCAGCCAGTACCTCAAAGGTGTGGTGTCTGGCTGGACATGTGTCCTGTCCAGGTGCCTGACAGTGCCTCTAATGTGAAACAACACTTGGTTTGTGCTCTCCTGTCTCTCAAAGAAGTATTTTAGTCCTTAGTCATCCTCCAGCTCAGGCTGCTTGCCCTGCTGCTGTACATCAGCCTTCCTGAACGCTCAGCTCTTGACTTGGAGTTTTCTGCAGGATTTGCAGCTCTGCATGTGGTAAGCACTAATGTGGAAATTCATCGATAAAACCTAGGGCTTTTCTGAACTACTGGTCATTGCTCATCCAAAGACAAGCTGATGATTTTTTGGTAGGAGCCAGAATTGGAGCCTGGATCTTGTGGAGAGCAGGCAATTAACTGGAGGCAGTGGCATTCGTGTGGAGTCATCCGGGAACGTCCTGGAGGCTTTCCATCCCTTGCTGCAGCAGGATTTTCCATTTTACTGATTTCCTGCTGTCCCAGTTGCCAAACTGTTAAATATTAACAATTTGCCTGGAAAGCTGAAACATGCCATTGGGAAGGGAGCAGCTTGGGCGGACACATCTCCAGGTGACTGTGTAGGAAAGTACCTATCTTTTCCACACTTGCGTGGTGGCAGGAGTGGCAAGTGCTGTTCCACTTGGTGCTGTTACAACCATGCCAGACAGAGGACTGAAACCAAGGAGAGAACATGAAGAGTTTGCTGCATGCTTTGGTAAGAGATTCTTGATGAAATCCCTCGTCACCGGGCAGCTGAGATAGATTGGGTGCTTGTGTGAGAACTTAGGCTGCCTTCATGCAGGAGTACAAATTATTCTCTTGGCTTTGTTTAGATAGCAGAATGCAATCTGTGATAATTCAGCAGCACAGAAAAACTTGCTATCTCCTGGAGTTACAGTGTTTTGTGTCTCAGCAGCCTGCCAGTGCTTGGCTTTCTGCATGCTGTCCAGGGAGCAAGAAAGTGGAAATGTCATCTCTGGTTTGGGGTGAAGCTTGGTGATCCCTGGGTGTGATTTGCCAGCGAGCTGGTGGCTGCAGGTACACGTTGGGATGCAGCATTCCTTCTGGGCTGCAGCAGGATTCCAGCCTGCTCTTGGGCTGCAGCAGACAGATTCTCTTCATAGTTTTCCAGAAATGCTCGTGATACTGAAAGCAGATTGGAAAAAGTTTAAAAAGCAGATACTGCCTGATTCTGTTGAGGTGTTTGTGCAGGGAGTGCTTCCTGTTGCTGGCAGTGGTCTGAGAATTACTCGTGTGCCTGAGGGTTTGATGAGCTCGAGGGTGCACAGGATGGGAAGGCTGAGGCTGGCGTTCCTTCCTTCAGCACTAGCATGTGGTTCCCCCTATCTTCTCTCTGTATTTTGTTCCAGAGCTCCTCGGCTACACCTTCGGAATGTAAAGTCTTTGCTGGCCTGAGGATGCTGTGAGTGGGAGTTGCCACGCATTTTAATTGCTCTGGGAATTTCTTTTTAGTTGAATCACTCACCACTGCCACTTGGGTCTGGCGAGAAGTGATTTCTGTGTGTATCACAGCAGCCTCACTGAGTGCCTCCTGCATATTGGAAAAGATGCTTCATTTGCATGGGCAGAACAGCCTAATGTGAACTTGAACTTGTTTCCTCCACAATATTTTTGTTTTTTGGCTTGCTGTTGAGTGATTCATCCTTGCCGGTCTGTTGGCATTCTTTATATAAACAAGTGGCTTAAATTAAGGTTTAGAAAATAGTTACATGAGGCCGTATTGGAGTCTGATTTCTTGATCTTGGGAACTGTTGTCCTAAGCCAAAGTCTCGCACAGACCCTGTGGTGTCAGAAAAAAGTCAGAAAAAAAAGTCTGCTGTGGGCACACACATCCTTAGAAATCCACGTCCTGAAGAGACGCAGGACTGCAGCTTCCAGAGCTTCCCTCCCTTTCTGTTTGTTCCTCAGGCCTCAAAACCTGAAGGCTGGAGGTGCTGGTGAGCCTAATGCTGTGTGCAGTAATTCTGTTGGAAACACGTTTTTATGCCTATGGTAACTTAGGTTGCTGCTGGTAAGAGCTGTTAACTGTCACAACAAAACCCTAAATCCAGGAAGTTTTAATCTTTACTCAGGCATCTGATGTCCCCAGGCTGGCGTGTGTGGTAGGCTGCAGTCTGTGCCCTGAGCCTTATCGTAACAGCAGAGCAACATCTGTGTTTCCCTTTGCTTAACTTTGTTCAGCTCGTTCTATCTATCCAGAACAGGATTTCTCCGGACACACAGAAGCCTCCTCTGCTGGCAAATGGAGCTGAGCTTCGTGCAGGGGGCTCAGCGTGGGACCGTAGAACAGGATCACAGAGCATCCCGAGCTGGAAGGGACCCCGCAGGTCACCGAGCCGTTCTGCCAGCGGGCTCTGCAGAAGCTCGTTCCTTATCTCCCACGGTGAAACAGCTCAGTGTGTAGATGCCTTCACAGGAAGCTCAGGTTCCACTTTTAGACTTTGAGTTGTGCCCGGGCTGGTGGAAGGAGGCCAGGCTGGGCTGGGAGCAGGGCGATGCTGGCTGGGGTTGGGCAGAGCCGTTCACCATGGTGCTGTGAAGGTGCAGCTGCAGCTGTTGGTTCTCAGCCCATGGTGGTAATACAAACCAGCCCTCCTCTCGCTGCCCCCCCCCTGCAATCTGCTATTAATCCTTCTCGTTAAGAAGTAGGGGGGAATTAACCTACTCTTAAAAAAAGAGCTGGGTGATTTAAGAGAAAGGAGCTGTGGTGATTTAAGAGAAATCAATGTAACGGTTATTAAATTAGATGAAGGATTTGGTTCGGGCTGGTATGAAACGTTTCCAGGAATAAGAAACCACCTGGAATTTCCTCCTGCTGTCCTGGAGTTGTGTCTAGGGGGAGCACAGATAGTAAAATCAATTAGAAGACAATTAACTGGCCCTGGTGCCTTTGAAGCACTTTGGAGGAGCTGCTTTACGTGCCCATCTCTTTGTTTTCACACTGCAGGGCTGGGCTTTTGGCCTTGATGACCCTTTAAAAGCCTTTTGGTGAGGTGCTGACACTGAGGGCCTCAGCTTGGAAAAGCAGAGCTGTGGTGGGTTCTGCTGTCCTTGGGACCGCGACACAGTGCCCCGGGGACGACGTGTTCGGGTGCCATCGTGATCTGGCATGGGCTCACCTCATGGCCTGGTGCCAGGGTGATGACATGTTGGATAAGGCCTGGCCGTGGTCCCCACACGGCGCGGCCGCTCTGAGCTGAGCAGAGCCGCCATTGGTCTCTGGGGAGACGAAGGCCTCGGCCTGCGCAGGCCGCACCTGGGCTGTGCTCATCTCTGGTTTAATTCTAAAGCAAAGTCTCCCTTGGGTTGCATGAACCGTGCTTCAGGACTCAATCTTCCTCCTGTCTCTGTGAAAGGAGCTCCTGGGGCTGCCTCAGGTGCAGATGGCTGTGGTCAAGTGAGCGTTCCTGCTCCTGAGGCCTAAGCGTGGTCGGTGCTGCATGGAGGAGGCTGCAGGAGGAGCAGGGGCTGGCTGTGGCCCTGGAGGAAGATTCAGACTCAGCCTCCCTTCCAGACCTATTGGTTTTCATCTGTTTTGTTGGCCTGGGATGCTGTGTCCACCTTCTAGGCAGGACAGAAGGCATGGAAGGTGACAGCAGGCTGCCCGCTGACATTTGGAAGCACTGTTCCCTGCCTCCTCCCCTTCATAACGCTAGCAAAAGCAGGAAAAGCACTGGTCTGAAACACAGAATGCTCTTAAAAAGTGCTGGTGATACAATTTAATAGCAGACTACTGGGGGATGTGTTAAAATAGATGCCTTAATTCAAAGCAGGGTTGGTCTGAGTCAGTCTGAGGGAGCGAGTTTCCCTGTCCTTCGGGCAGCACTGAGCCTTCTGTTCTGAGGGGCTGCCACCGACGCTCTTCCAAACGCCCCTCACTTCTGCAAACTGTCCCTCACGTCACCGTGGGATGTTTGTCCTCCAACACAACCACTTTCTTCTTTCCCTGGTCTCACGTGGTGGTTGTTGTTCCCCGAATCACAGCGTCTCACTGCCCACATCCACCTGTGAGAGTTCACGCTCTTACTCCAGCTTTCCTTTATGCTTCACCATGTTACCTAATTTCTCCGTATTTTAAAGCTTTTTGCACCCTCATCAGCCTGGGAGCTGCTCCTGCACTGCACGCTGCTTTCTGTCCCCTGTGCCTCCCAAACATCCAGCCCTGGGGACAGCCAGGGTTTGCTGATCTCACGCCCTGTGTGTGTGCTGTACTTCAGGTTAGAGAACACCTATCAGCTGCTTTGTTATCCTTGTTCGTAGTGTCAGCTTTAAAAATCAGCCTTTTGTGCTCTCACCTTGTCAAAGCCTCTCTCTGGGTTCTGAAAGCAGAGCAGAGGTTGCCCTGTGTGTGGCTGGAGCAGCTCTCAGTGCTCCATTTTCTCAAAATCCAAAGCAGAGCCTCACACCCATCCTCCAGCACACAACGCTGCCTGCTTGCACCATCCTTAGGCAGCGAGGCATTGCAGGAAATTCAGCCCCAAACCCGTTGGTTGTCTGAGGACGATGAGCTCCCAGCTCTCCTGTGCAGGGTGTTATCCTCTATTGATCTGTGCTTTCCTAGAAGTTCTACAGTCGTGTGCTGGAAACATCAGCATGGTCAGGAAGCTGTCCTGTAGCTCAGCAATTAAAAGGCTGCACATGATTACCGGTGAAGATCACCTGCCGGAGTAACTAACTGGATTTTACACTTCAGTTTGTGGTGGAAGGTGGTAAGTCAGGTTGATGTTGTGAGCACTGAATAACTCTGCTTTCCTATCCCTGTTCATCAGCATCCTCGTTTGTGAATTAATAGCGCAGAGCGGAAGGGCTGTGGCATGCCTTCTCCCTTAGGACAGGATCTTACAACGCTGGGCAGTGGTTTTCCAGCGGGTTCTCTTATCTTCTGTGATTATATTGCTGTGGTAATGCAAAATCAATTCAGCAGTTCTGGTATCTGAGACAATGTCATATGTCTTGTTTCCTTTTGGCGTTCCAGTTTGTTGCCTATATGTTGCCCCATTTGCCTGCTCTGAGCAGAGGCAAGAAGCCACCTGCTTGTTAGAGGCTGCAGAAATAGCAGGACCTTGGTAGTCCTGGGTCAGAGCTGGTGGTTTAATCACAGCTGCTCGGCAGGGCGCTCACCGGCAAGTCGCTAATTAAGACATTTCAAAACTGCATTTGGTCTCTTTACTTCAAACATATCATTAAAGCACCTATCCCAAGCTCTAGGGCACCGCCAGCTAATTAAATACAATCGCATTCAGATACAAGCAGCAGTGAAAGCGCGCTGCCTTTCTCCCCCTGAGCCTGCTGCCCACAGAAACCAAAGGCTTCGCTTTCACCGCAGCTCCTGCCGTGCACCCTCAGCAGCAGCACTCGCTGCTCCCCCTCTGCCCTTTGCTTGAGACGAGCTCCAGCCATGGGGAGCTGGGCTCCTTGCAGGTGGGAGGGGGTATGGTTTTCTTTCTCATGGAATAAAAATCTTCTGGACCAGGTGTTTTGCACGGTGGAGCCTTGTGATGGAGGGTTACTCTGCATTCGTGGCAGTGGGATCGCTGGGGTCGGGCTGCATCCCGTGGGTGGCTTTGCAGCCCTGGGACCCATTGTGCTTTCCCTGCAGGACCCTGCTCGGGGGGCAGCTCTCCCTCCTGTCTGATGGAAGCACAGCCACCCCCTGGCACCCTTCCCTGGGTCTCAGCTTTGCAGCCCTGCACTTTCTGCTCAGAACCTGCTCTGGGCTCTTGTTGCTCTGCCAGAGGCTTCTCTGCCCGCTGTCGCTGCATGCCCCATGCTCTGTGCTTTTGGAGAAGTCCTCTTGCCACCAGGGATTTTCCAGCAGCTCTGGGCACGATGCCCTAAGAGCCTCTGTGACAGCGGTGACACTTCTCTACAGGGCAGCCCCTGGGGGCTGGAGCTGGGTGGGCTGGGGCCATCTGCACCAAAACCAGGCAGCAAAGTCCTGGGTTTTTTTGCAGAGGGCAAATTCACTTCTCCTTCACCCTCTGGCTGCCTTAGGGCAGGCTCTCCTTCAACTCACAGTGACTGAATCCCTTCCAGCTGCCCCTTTCTGTGCCTTTTTTCCTTCCCCACCAGAAACATTGCTTGCTTTTATCAAAACTTTAATGAAATGAATAGGGCAGCCTCTGGAAAAAAAGAAGGCAATGTTCCTGGACAACCAAAAATAACAACGATCCAGAACTGCTCCTTTTTATTTGTTAATTGCAATGCATGGGGTGGGGCAGATCTCAAAGACAAAAGAAAGCCCACGGCTCTAAAAATGAAAAAACAGTAAGAAAAAGGCTCCTCTTGGTTACCTTTTCAGTGGGATTACATCCCCGGAGCCCCCCAAGTTCCTGGGTGCTGGGAAGGGGCTCGGGGCCGGGTCCTGGTGCTGCTCCGGCCGCGCAGCACAGCTTTGTTTACAGCCTATCTGTGGTTGAATTACACCACATACAGTAATTCTCCTCGCACTGCCAGTAATTTCACTGACTTACCAAGCAGGCATCATTTCCTGAAAGTCAGCCCTCGTACTTAGAGGAAGTAAGAGCACTCTCCTTCATGACTAAACACTCTATGCAAATTTCCCCGGGCTCAGGACGGCCGCGCTGGATGGCTGTCCTTTTTTCCTCCATTTTCACTCCTTTCTTCTGCATGTTAATTTTTAAAAACCCTTGATGAGCTCGCTCGCTGCCTGCCGTCGCTGTCACGAATGAGGACCTTGCTCCGCTGTGTACCCAGCAGCTCACCTTCCTGCTGCCTCCTGCTCTGCCGACAGCAAACTGAATGCTGTTTTAAAATGTCCCAAATGCAGTTCTGGCTCAAGTTCCCATCTCTCTACAAGGTAACGCTTGATTTTTTATTTTTATTTTTTTTTCTCCTGGGATTCCTGTTTTGTTTGCAAGGGCAGCCAGCTTCAGCTGCTCTTCCAGGCTGGCGTTTCCCTGAGTTTTTTGCCTTGCAGTGGAGTTTGAGGGGAGTAGCTCTTGGGGCAGAGCAGCAGCTGTGCTGTGCTGGAGATGTGCTCTGTGCTTTGCTGGGTGCACGTTGCTCGCAGGCTGCTGCTGGCGCTTCGAACTCGGTTCCTGCAGAACTTGGAGGAAAAGGAGCTGAGTGCAGGGCTGCTCCGTGTTTGGGGAGCTGTAGCAGCTTTCGGGAATTTTATTTTTAAACCAGATGCTGTGTGCAGAAAAGCAAGGGGAAGGCTTGCAAAGCAGAGCCCTCAACCCTTGTGACTGCAGGTTCATTGCCCCTGTTTTAGGCAGACTTTGGGTTTTGGCAGCAAAAAGATTTCCTTTTAGCAATTGGTGGGTGACATTGCAGCTGTTGATTTTCTTATTCTGTCTTACCTGGAGCAGCTTGGTTATTCTGTGGCTGCTGAGAAACCAAATCCTCCTTGTCTGGCAGCATCACTCCATTCACATGTGTGTGTGTGTGTGGCATTTGTCTGGGGTTCCTTCAGGTGTGTGCAGCGCAGCCCAGCACTCAACAGCTGCTGTACAGCGTGTTCGTGTCCCCTGTGTCTGGGCTGTGAGCAGATGAACCATTTCCACTGATGGCTTCATGGCCAACGTTATTTTTAGGACACACACTGCTTCTGTATTTAGGCTTCACCTGCTCTGCCATTATTTCTAACAAAGACTTTGCTTTGACTGAGGAGTGAGGCTTCACCCAGTGCTTGGGAGAAGGAG
Source organism: Penelope pileata (assembly GCA_013396635.1). NCBI lineage: Eukaryota > Metazoa > Chordata > Aves > Galliformes > Cracidae > Penelope > Penelope pileata. Next base: position 67,680 of record WBMW01001612.1, read on the forward strand.
GTGAACGATCTGTGTTGTTTCCTTACCCTGATTTTTTTCTGATCTTTTCTGGGACTTTGTTCTTGGCTTTTGGTACCCTCTGGTTTGGGATAATGGTAGAAACGTTGTGTGCCATGGCAGCATCAGCTGGTGGCCACTTTCCACTCCAAGCCCAGCAAATGATATCGGTTTATCCAGCAACTCACTGGGGCACCTGATCCAGAGACCAGGCAGCGCTTTGTGACCATCCAGCCCCCGTTCTGCTCTGTTGGTTCTATTGAAGTTCAGTTCCAATCACCCTTTGGTGGTGAACTCTGAGCTCCATCCCTGCCATGAGCAGTTGGGAGCTCTGCTCGCAGTCAGGGGTCGCTTTGCTCCCTTTGCTGCTGGCTTAGGGGCGATGCTTCCTTCCCCTCAAGGCTGGAGGTAGCAGCTCCGTGTACACCAGGGGAGTAATTAGTCAAGACATGCTTTATAACGACACAGATTGCAGTTATCAGTATGGCTTGATATGAAATAATCACGCTGCATTTTGTATTTACACAAGAGTAATTTATTGGGGCTGCATGGCGAGCTCTTGGGGCAGGGATGTGGCATAGTCAAAGTTCCAGCACTCGTTAGATAAGGCGAGCGGGGGACTTGGAAAGTCTGTGACTAATGCTTGTAACACTGCAAGAGGACGAACTGCCTGAAGTCATTTCCAGAATGGGTTTTGCTCTCCCTCTGACTCGCAGGCTGATTTCCTCTTCCTTCTTTCAGCGCGGTGCCATGCTGGGCTGGGGCTTCTCCCCTCCCTTGCAGTTCCAGCTGGGCACCCTCCTTGTTTCAAGACCCGAATGGGCAGTGAGATTAATGGGAAAATATAACCCTCACCGTCAGGGACAGTGCTAGCCTGGGTCCCATGCATGTGGCACACGCAGGCGGGGAGCTGAAGGCTGCTGGAGGAGGCAGCAGAGATGCCTGAGCACCCGCACAGCCTCGCCAGCAGCCTGTCCTCCTCGGGTCCCCCCGGATGAGACTGAGCAAAGCTGAGGTTTGCACATCCCTTGTGCTGCCTGCCTTGCTGGGCTGCTGGTGCTGCCACCCCTGTGGTGAGTGCAGGGAGGAGCGAGGAGTGCATCCCCTTGGTTCTGAGCCCTGCAAAAAATCCGTAACTCCAATGGCAGTGGGGAGGGAGCCTGACCCAGCTCTTGGCCAGGAGCCCTCAGGAGCAACGCAGGCAGGCTCAGCTGTTCCTGATTTTGTCAGGCGGCTTTTAAAACCTTTGGCTGCCTTTCTGCTTTGTAGTAGGAATTGGCCTCTAACTGGAAATGAGCAGTGATTTCTCCTCAGGTCTGACGCTGTGGCTCTGCTGGCAGCTGCGCTGTCATCGCGCTGATTTCGTTCCCTGACGTAGCAGAGGCCATCAGCCAGCCTTGGGCTGCCATCCCCACCCTGCACAGAGCTGCAGGGCCAGGCTGGTGCTCTGGAGTGCACAGAAACTCTTTTCTGCCCTCCTGAAGCATTATTCCACGTGAAGGTGGTCAGGGAAGGTGCAGTGACCTGCGCAGGATGTAGGGAAAGAAGCGCTTTTTGGCTGTGGGTTGCTGTCACTCAGCATATGGAGAACCAAGTGAGGAATTAATGGTAGGGAGGGGACTGAGGACACTTTGTGATCTGGAGTCTGCGTGACTCAAGGCAGCATCACCACTGGGTTGACATGAAATCAAACGAGTGTCAGCACCCTGGGATGGGCACTGGAACACGAGCAAGGGCAGAGCCCGACCCTCAGCACTGCAACGTGTTCACTTGTCCAGATCGAGGCACGTCCTGGGAAATGCACCGAGGTGTTTGGTGTACCTGGGTGCAGACCCAGGGCTGCCTGCTGTGTGCACAACCTCACCTGAGGCTGTCATGGTTTCCAAAGCCTTTGGGTACTGCTGTGCCACGAGCTGCAGTTACACAGCTCTGCCATTATCGGCTGTGGCTGCTTCTGCGTGGGCTTCTGGGGCTGAATGGAGCACTTGAGTCTTCTGCGTGCTGTGCTGGAGAGCTTTCACCCCTCAGCAGCCATTTTATCCAAGCCCAAAGCTGGGTGTCTGGCACCTCGGCCAGTGCTCTGTGTGTGAGTCTTGAACGTGTGCCAGCACTGCTGTCCGCTCAGTGTTTCCTGTTTTATCAAGAAAGCAAGATTTTAACACAGCTGCTCGGAACGATTCTTCATTTACAAGTTAATTTCTGAGATTTGTGGAGCTCAAAGTAACAAAGCTGCTGTGAGAAGGGAGCTCTCTGGCCCTCTCCTCCTGCCTCCTCTGACTGTGCTCGTTTCTTCCATTTCAGGACTCTTCATACCTCGATGAGCTTTCCAACAACAACTCCCTCTTCTCATCCCCTGCGGATTCCCTCTCCGACATCGTGGATCCCAAGGACTGCTTGCCTGCTGATAGCCTGACCCACGTGCCAACGCTGTGGGACGTAAACACGGCGCAGCAGAGCCCGTTAGAGGTAGGGGCTGCTTCCTCTCCCATCCTCCCCATTACGCTGGATGCCTCAGACTCCATCCCATGGTGTTTGCAGTGCGGAATTAGGAAACACAGCTCGCTGCAGGGGTGAAGTTGCAGTGTGTATTGTAACATAATGGACGTTATTCCATTGTGACCGATTTGACTTGATGGGGGGAGGAAGGGTGAGGTGATTACACATCCTTCAGTCTCCTGGAATGGGAGAGAGCCAGGACGTCCTCTGAAGGATGTGTGCAGTCTCAGAGTGTGGTGCAAGCACGGGCTCATTCTTCTGGCAGCTGTGGCAGGCAGGTGCATGGCGAGGAGGTCGATCCCCAACACATTCAGCATGCAGGGAGCTCAGGAGAGATGGACCCAAGAAAAAACACCGTGACCTAGATCATTAACTGTCCCCAGCAGCACCCACCATGTGTTTATTCTCCATGGCAAATATTTTACTAACAATGACTAAAAACCAAATGGTTTCAATTTAAGCCTAACCATTTGTGTTTACTTTGTGAGTCCAAGTCCCTGCAAGCTTTTACATCTCCCGAGTTTTCCTGGGCATGTGATCTCCCGGCAGTCCGAGAGCAACATGTGGTTCTGTGCATTTTTGCCAGCTTTCTGCTGTTCTCCCTCAGCTGCTGGGGCTGCTCACTCCCCGTTGCACAACCTGGGCTCTGTCCCTGCTCGTAGCCCCCAGCTGTGGCTGCTGGTGGAACTGATACCGTACACATCTGCTGAGTTCCTGGATCTCAGCTGTCGTGGTGAATTCCCAGCCCTGCAGCAGGTTTCCTTTGTAGGTCATTGTCTTATGAAGATTGTAGGGGGGAAAAATTCAACTTGAGTGCTCCAGAAGGCAGCCTGGCACACCTGTGCTTTAGTCAGTGATGTGTTTTGAGGTTTCGTTGTGCTTTTAGAGGCTGCGTTGTGCTGTTAGCAATGTGTCAGACTCTGTGTTTCCATGATGAAAGCTGCCTGTTTGTCACAGCCTGGCAGAAGCAGACTTGGCAGCAGTTCTGCTGTGAACTGGCAGCAGTGTGGCTCAGGGACAGGCTGAGCACTGGGGAAGTGTCAGTTGGGGGTGAGGGTCCTGGCCTGACATGGGGGAAATCAAAACTCCTCTCTGCTGTAGACTCTCTGTGAGGCAAGCCATGGCAATGCAGATCCTCACATCAGCTGCCTGAGCTCGTGCTGATGAGATGTGATCACCTTTGTAGACCTTTGCAGCACTGCTCAGTGTGTCTGGAATTGGTGGCAGGGAGTGCCCCTGCCCTCCTTCCTGGGGATGGATGTGCTTCCTGGGGACCAAGGGCCGTGCTGCGGTACTGGCAGAGGGCTGCCCAGGCAGCCCACGTGTGCTCTGCTAGCTTTGAACTTGAAGCTGGAGAAGGTTTAGGGGGAGGAGGGCTGGGCTGTTTGAACCAAGGAAATGGCCAAAGACATCACAGGGTTGTAAACTGGAGATGAAAAAAGCTGGAAAGCAGATACACCCCACAAGACAGAGAAGGCATGAGCCCTGTTGCTCTCAGTCTCCTGCTGTTATTCTTTATTATTCTTTAGTAGCTTAAATCACTGCAAAAATAAAGCTCTGTGGTCGCTCTCGTTGCGTGCCGCTCTCCGTGTCCTCGGTGGGGCCCTCCCGGTGCCCCTCGCTGTCCTTCAGAGCACTCCAGGTTCAGATAAGGCCAATTAACTCCTTTGAATTCCATTTACAAACGACTTCCTGTTGAAAACAATCACTGGCTATTTTAAACCTTGCCTTGACTGTGTTTTCTGAAGGCAGAGGTGGGTGTTTGCCTTTTGCTTTTTGCTTATTTTTGCAAAGCTTGAGGTTAGGGACATCCTCGTTGGGAGATTTCAGTTTCATTTTTCCATGGGAGGTGGTGCCTTGCAGGATGCTGGATGAATGCTTTGTCAGATCGGCTGGTAATTGGCAACTGATTCGTTACCTTTTTAAAATACTTCTGCTGTTTTGTTGAAGGAGGCAGCAAATGGTTTCTTGCAAAATCCTGAGGCAGTGCCAAGGTGAGAGGCTCCTTGCTGTAACGTTCAGCGTGAGTGGGACTTGGCTGACACCTTGCACCAGTACACGAGGACCTTAAACAATCCTTCCCCATCTCTCCTCACATCATCACACCACCACCATTTTCCATAAAATCGCAGGAATTTTGGCTTTTGAGTCTCCAGAGCAGTTAAGGCACAGCACAGAACCGAACCTCAGCCAGGTTACACCCTGCACAACCCAGGCCGATGCGCTCCCAACCCATTTCGATCCAGCACATCTGATCAGGCATAGCTGTGAGCTCAGCTCTGCCCAGGAACAACGAGCAGCCTCGCACTCTGTCATCAGGACAGCGGTTCATTTCCTGAGACAGCATTTCAGTCCCAGGTTCAGAAGCAGCAACCCCTGAAGATCTCCCAGAAGACCCCAAAGAGATGCAGGCGAGATCCCAGGTACAAGAGCAGCATTGTGGCTTCTCCTCTCTGAAAACAAACCAAAACCCCACCTCTTTTCTGCCATGTAACCATCTGAAGACGCCTGATGGAAAATATTTATCTGTATTTTAGCTTTACCTCCTCTACCATTGGGGAAGAGTGTTTCCTGAACAGGGCACAGATTAAAACTGGAGACAGTTGGAGACATCATGGCTCAATGCACGCTGCTGGATGTTCCGAGCTCACCGAGGGGCTCTGATCTGCAGTGCCCAGAGCTGAAGCTTTAGGGGGAGTGTTTGGGACCAACAAGGACGTGGGTGGACCCAGAGGTGCCTTCGTGTGCCCATGCTGGGAGAGCTGTTGGCATAAAAGAGAGACATGGTGAACGCGTTGGCTCTGTGCATCGTGTCTGAAATAACGCGGAGGGAAGAGCTGCTGCACAGTTAAATATCTGCAGGAGTTAGCAGGCAAAATGCACTTGCTTAATTTATAATGAAGTTGTGAAATACCTTTTAAAAATAGTTCGTGCAATCCGTTGTGCTTTCTCATGAGAATTCACAGCCTTCTTGCAGAGTGGGGAGGCAGAGCCCTGCCTCTGGAAGCTTGGTGCTCCAATTTTCCTGAGCCACCGTTGCGTTTTTCTCCGTGTAACTCATTCACAGCGCTTCAAAAAAAGTGAGCACCCTTCTCCCACCTCACAGGGGGTTGTTGTTGTGCCCAGGGCAGTTGGCTCATCAGCCAGATGTGGCTGCTTCTGTTCTGAGGATAAGGTGATGCAAAACCAAACCTGCATGCCCTTCCCAGAGCTCCGTGTCCCTCCGTGGCAGCGGGCTCTGAGCCTCCCTCTTGCCTAAGAAGAAACTCTGCTACTGAGCTCAGATTTGTAGGTGGAGATGTTTCACCTGCTCTCCAGATTTGTTGGCACTGAAAATAGCTCTTCCGTCCAGCTTCCTTCTGGTAATTCTGACTCAGGCTTCCAGTAATGGAGGGTGGTTTTTTTTCTTCTTTTTTTTNGGAGTGTTTATGCTTGAGAACTTCCCATATTTCACTTCTGCCCGTGGAGCATGGCTCTCTGTAAGCCTGGCACTCCCACGGGCTGTAAACTGGGAGCAGTTTGGAGTTGCTGATGGCTTTGGATGCCACGAGCTGCTGGCTTGACCTTGCTTGCTGTCGGGAAATTCCAGCCTGATTTTGTTTGTGCGGGGGCTGACAAAGGCTCTCCTCAATTTGCCCATTCCCAGCTCCGAGCCCCCAGGGCTGCAGTGCCTTGAGCAGCTGTTGGCTCTCAGCAGCTGGCACCCAGGGCCCCCCAGAGCCCCTCTGGGTGCTCCAGGTTCTTGGGCTTTGCTGCTGGAGGTCCCCGTGCCCACGAGTGGGAGGTGAAGCGAGGGCAGGTGGAGGCGTGCAGGCCCTGGTGGGTCAGGGTAGGCAATAGCAGTCCATAACCTCAGACAGGTCTTAGTCAGTGCTGAGCCATGGTTGCATCCTGGTGCAGTTGTTTCATTTCTTTGAACTGCGTTTTTAGTGCTAAAAGCAAGATTGCAAAATGGTTGAGTAAAGGCTGGCCCCGAGGACACTCGGTAAGGATGGTAAAATGTCAGAGCTGTGATGTAATGCTCCGTCCCTTCCTGGGGGTGGCTTTGGGTGCAGCTCTGCTCAGCCTTTCCACCTCCCCCCTGCCTGGGTCTCCTTGGCTGTGCTCAGGTCTCCATGTCTGCTCCCCAAAGCTTGGACCCACTTGGACCCACCAGCTCGGAATAAAACCCATGAACTGACAGTGAGAACCTGCACAGCTCCTTTTATCCAGGAGCTGTTGGGAAGAGCAGAGCCATTGGTACATAGCTGCCTCCAGACCAGATGGGAGCACAGTGCTTAAATCCATAATTCCCATAACAAACGTCAATCAGGTCCTGGCAGGATTGTGAGAGTCCCTTGGAAGCCGTGGTGTTGGCACAGGTAACCCATAAGCACTGGTGAAGTGGTGTGAAAGGTGGGCTTGTGCCTGAGGTCTCAAGCTTCAAGGCAGAACGTGGTGTTTTGGGATGAGCTACCATAACGCTGTGCAGTTATTACAGGCAGACAGATTCCTGCCCCACGGTGTTCATGCTGCAGCAGGACCTGTGTCCCTGCAGGCTCACGTGGGGACGTGCACAGAAGGTTCACACTTGTTGCAGGAGTGCATTTACCTGGGTCAGTTATTCCCTGTGTTTGTGTCAGTGAAGGCATATGTGGCATCTACAAGATTTATTGGTTTCCAGAATTAATCCCCGGGGTCTGTCATTCAGAAACAGAAAATATTAAAGCCCGTCGATGCCATCACAGCATAAGCTCCAAGTGCAGAGCACAGATGTCCTTGCACTTGTGTTTTCTTACTTTCATTTGCTGGAGTTGGGCTTGGAGGGCTGAGGGTTCCAGCTGCTTTCTGACCTGCATCTTTCTGTTGCAGCTGTTCTCACCCAGCAGATCTTTCAGTGGCTTGAACAGTTCCAGCGACCACGTCCCTGCTGTCCCCAGCACCCCGCTCCTCATCAGCTTCCAGGTGAGAAGGGCAGTCTGCTCCAGCAGGGCTGCACGTGAGGCTCTTAACCTGGTTACTGTCACAACACTGAGAAGTGCAGTTCTTACCACTGAAATCCCCTAATTTGGTGTGGAATAGGCATTGAAAGTAGCTCTGAAAGCACTTGCTGGGCCCCTGGGCTGGGCTCTCGCAGGCGGTTTTCCTCGTGTTGCTGTAGTCTGTCAATGAGATGAATTGTGTTGGGAGGGTTTGAGGAGCTGTGCTGGGATGGATTTCAGGGTAGTTTTCTGGCTCCACATCCATAGTTCCATGAGAGCATGAACATTTGGACACTGCTGTGTTTCTGTTCAGTCTCAGGCTCCTGCAGAGGAGGAGGATGAAGGTGATGAGGAAGAAACAGAAGAGCTGGGGCAAACGGAGACCTATGCAGAATATGTACCTTCAAAGTGTGAGTGTCGTGCTGCTGCATGGGCAGGGGAGGTGCTCTTAACTCCACTGTGGACCAACCTAATTAACAGCTTCGTTATCATTGTGCGGGCGGGATGTGGTGTTTGCCAGGGCACATCCCAGGGCTGTGACTTTGGAGGATAATGTTACCAAAGTCCTGATCCTTTGCTGATGCTACACTAATTTCACTTTCTGTTGTCTGCTTTTGGGGGAGGCACGGCTTGTTTCGGGCAGTCTGAAATTTCAATGGAATAAAAGAGAGTGAAAAGCAGGCATTGAGCTTCTCTCTTCTGCAGTCCGAGGCTGCAGGCTGAATGAGGTCTGCAGTCCTTTGTGCTCCATGGGAATGGAGAGGCTGAGTTGTCTCTTTTATGTGTTGTCCTTTAGCCAAGATTGGGAAGCACCACCCTGACCTCGTGGTTGAAACGAGCACTCTCTCCAGCGTCCCCCCACCTGACATCACCTACAGCCTTTCCCTGCCGTGCTCTGTTGCTGACAAAGGGTCACTCTCTGCACTACAGCTGGAAGCAATCATTTATGCCTGCCAGGTATGTGGCTCCACCTTCCCCAGCTTGGGTATCTTGCACTAGGAATACAAACAGATGTTAATAACCTGTGACATGGGTGATGAGCCTTCGGAAGCGTTGGGATCTGGCATTTTAAGTGCCTTTTGAAGGGGTTATTTGAAGGCAGGGACTTCTGTGAGGTCTGCTTCCTGAAGGTGTCAGAGCTCCTGGCTTTTATTGCAGGAGGGAGTGCTTAACATTTCTGGGGCCTGGGGGCCTTTTTCCATGAACTGCCACTTGTGAGCTCAGCTGTGGCACTTGGCTGCTCCTGACATTGTTTATCTGTGCAGGAAATGCACATCTATGAGATATGGGAAAGGGTTAAGTGGTGCTCTTCGAAGATCACATGAGAGCTGCTGGCAAAAGGTAAATCTGGTTTAATTTCCAATTCTGCTCTTCATTTTGCAGCAACATGAAGTTTTGTTACCCAATGGGCAGCGAGCTGGCTTCCTCATTGGGGACGGTGCCGGAGTTGGAAAGGGCAGGACAGTTGCGGGCATCATCTTTGAAAATTATCTGAAAGGGAGGAAAAAAGCTCTGTGGTAAGTTGTTTTTTTTTTTTTTTCCTCTCTTTTCCCGTAAGACCTTGGAGTTAGTTTGAATCTGGGAGTAAGGAATTCCTTAGTGCTGATGTTGGCTTTGTAGTTGACTCACGCTGTGGCCTTGGGTAAGTCTTTTCCACCTCTTTGTGCCTGTTTGCTCTCTGTGAAATGGGAATATTTCCCCTGCAGCGGTGATGGAGAGTGAATCACTATGAAACAGCAAAGTGTGTACTCCTCAGAGTGCAGTGTGAAGCCTCTTCCTGCTCTTCCTGAAGTCGGTGGAGGGATATTCATGGACTTCCCAGGTGCAGACTTGAGCCCCTAGAACATGGGGCTTTACTGCAGGATAGACACAGCTTGTCATAGGTGCCAGACCAGAGTCTGCTGTAGGATCTTACCCTGAGGTGTGTGGGCAGTGGGAAATGTGACAGTTTTACACACCTACGGTTGCTTTAGTCAGAGCTATTAATCACCGTGCGTGCCCTGCCTGTCTGCTTAGGAGATAACCAGGCCCACGTCTTGCCTTGCAGGTTCAGCGTCTCCAACGATCTCAAGTATGATGCTGAGAGAGACCTGAAGGACATTGAAGCCTCCCACATTCCTGTGCATGCTTTGAATAAGGTAAAGGGGAGAGGAGTGGTGCTGTGCTGGAAAATCAGCCTTAGCAGTTAGATGGAGCCGTGCAAAGCAGCAGCTGCTCCTGCCTCCGCGTGGCTGGTGGCACAGGCAGCAGCAGACAGCACGCTGCTTGCTGCTCCCTGCTCTCAGCATGCTCTGCCCACTCTGGGCTCTTGCTATTTTTACACGCACTCCAGAGCTGCACTGTGGGAGCTGTTTCCTGCAGGGAGCAGGATGTGTCTCCATCCAAGTGCTGAGTGCTGCAGGGCTTGAAGCCTTTTCACCGTTCTCAAGAGTCCTGCAGAGGGAACAGCCCCTGTTGGGTGTGCTGGGCTCTCATGCACCAGCTTTTCCCAGCACTGCTTTCAGGGAACCTCTTTTCAGAGAGTAAAGGAAGAGCATACGGACAGATTGGTGCCTGGTGGGGGTCTCCAGATGCACACAGGCATTTCCCCTGAGCTGGGTGAATCAGAGAACTTTGTCTTCCTCCCAGTTACCAGTGGTGAGGATGAAGTATTTTTCAAAAGAAGCGACCAACAGCTGTGCAGTGGGTGTTCATGGGGCTTTTCACAGCCTGTGTTGTAGTCTCTCCTCCAGGCTTGTGCTTGCCAGGCTGTCCCAGTCCACTGAAGCACTCTCCTCTGGTTTTAGTGGTGTTGAACAAGCAGCTCTTGCAAAGTCAATGGAAACCACAAGTGTTTGACACCTCTGAATGCAGTCCATTAAGAGGCTGAAAGGGATATTTGTTCTCAGATGAAAGGGCTTTAAACAGAGCGTTCTTCAGATCAGGACCGTGTTTTGTTTTGCTTTCCTTTATACATTTGATTTTGTTATAGGTGTTAAGGCAGCGATCTCACCAGGCCAAAGAGAAAATTATTTTCTATAAGTAATTAAAATAGACGAGAGGGCTTCAGAATCGTTACACATTCCAAACCGTTGCTTAAAAAAGGCAACAAATTCAGTTGGCCAGAAACTTGAAGCCTTGGTGTGGTCTGCACATTTCACTGCGTGCATCCAGATGTGCTGACACATTGGCAGGGGAGCTTAGCCAGGCATTTAAAATCCCTGTCATCACTGTACCTCGGTGCCAAGCAGAAGTGCTGAAGATGTCAGCTGCTCGCTGTCCTTGGTCTGTTCTGCTGTCGTGCTGGGTTTTGTCCTTGAAGGCAGGGGCATGGGTCTGCCACAGCAGCATCAGTGCTGTGGGCAAAGGATGGGACAAGGATGTGGACAAAGTGTCATGAGCACCTGTGCTCTTTTTCTTCTTCTTCCTGCAGATTAAATACGGAGACACAGCTACCTCAGAAGGAGTCCTCTTCGCCACTTACTCTGCTCTGATTGGTGAAAGCCAGGCAGGAGGGCAGCATAGGACGCGCTTAAAACAAATTTTGGACTGGTGCAGGGAAAATTTTGATGGAGTTGTATCCTTTAAAAAAAATGGAGAGAGAGAAGAATTGTGTGTTTGTGATTGCACTGTGCCAGGGAAGGAAGAGCCTGGGGCCAGCGAAGGTCCCCAGGAGCAGCTGTGCAGGCAGCCTGGTGCCTGGGGTCTGTATTTAAGTTCACTGAGCACATTTCCCCTCCATGCTTCTCCATCTTCCTCCACAGGCTGTGAAGGAGGGGGAGAGCACAGCTGGGGTTGGCCTTTTCAGCATTCCTGCTGGGGCTGGTTGTTGAGTAGGTTGGAGGAGGCTGGGTTGTGTTTGCTGTCTGCTGCCATCCTCATAATGACAAGACAGCCTTTCTCCTTAACTGACATTCCCCTTCAGATTGTATTTGATGAATGCCACAAAGCCAAAAATGCCAGCTCTACTAAAATGGGCAAAGCAGTGTTGGACCTTCAGAACAAACTGCCTCAAGCAAGGGTTGTTTACGCCAGTGCCACAGGTGAGCTCCTCCCAGCACGGAGGGGGCACCCAACAGATGCCAGGGCAATATTTGGAGAGGTCCCTGGGTCTAGGAAGGCATGATGGCAAATGACCATCCTTAGAAGAGCTCATTTTGCTAGAGTCAAAACTATTTGCAGCTGCTGTGGTGTTGCTAACAGTGCATTCTGTTCAAACAGGTGCCTCTGAGCCAAAAAACATGATCTATATGAGCCGCCTGGGGATCTGGGGGGAGGGCACCCCGTTCAGAGCATTTGATGAGTTCCTGCATGCAATTGAGAAGAGGTAAGTCGTGTCCAGCGTCCCTCTTAATCTGACTTACATTCTGGGGCCGCCTTTGTTTGTCCCTGAAAGAGAAGTGCTGGCCAGAGACCCAGTCAACACCTCCTTGGAGGATTCCTGTTTGCTCATGAAAGAAAGAAAAATCCAAACAATCCCAGCAGTCTCATGGCTGAACACTCTGTACCTGTGCAGTGGCAGCCTTTAGAGAGCAGGAGAGAGAGACAGGACGTGTTCAGAGAAAGGACACAGACCATATGGGTCAGTGGGTTTTGTAGCTGGGCGCCATGCTCTCAGTTTCTAGGGAAAGTCAAATGGAAGCACAGCTGGAGGAGTTATTTTCCCCTTGAGAAAATGGGTGCAGTGCTTGTGACATGTGTGTTTGAGGACAGCTTGAGCCAGGGAAGGGGTTGTTCTGCAGAAGCACTCACCCATGTTGCCCTGGAGCATGGGAAGGGGTCTCACAGCTGTGTCCCTCTCCCAGGGGAGTTGGTGCAATGGAGATCGTGGCAATGGACATGAAGGTCAGTGGGATGTACATTGCCAGGCAGCTCAGTTTCACTGGAGTGACCTTCAGGATCGAGGAGATCCCGCTGGATCAGCAGTACAAGATTGTCTATGACAAAGCAGCAAAGTTGGTGAGACTGGTGTTTAATTGTGCTTGGGGCATTGCCAGTTGTTATATGGGAGGGACTGGAGGCTGTGCACGGGGCCATGACCACAAACAAAAGGGTTTTTTTAATAAGAAAGGGAGTGCACGCCTTCAGCTTACATAAAATAAAAGAAAAGGGAGTCTTGTGCTTTTTTATTTCTATTTATATAAAGTTCTGTGTTTGCAAACCAGTGCTTGCAACATCACGCTGATGCAGAGTGACCAGACCATTCATTCAGCCTAACAGCAGTATCCATACCGGAGTTAAATCAGATTATCAAACCCCAGGCTGTTCTGCTAACTGCATGCACAGCAGTAATGAAAAACAAGATCTTAACTCAGCCTTTCTTGGTACTGTCTGCAGTGGGCAGAGGCGCTGATGGTGTTCCAGCAGGCAGCCGACTGGATCGGCCTGGAGTCCCGGAAATCCCTGTGGGGTCAGTTCTGGTCAGCTCACCAGCGCTTCTTCAAGTATCTCTGCATCGCTGCTAAAGTCCGGCGCCTCGTTGAGCTTGCCAAGGAGGAGCTGGCAAAGGACAAGGTGTGGGGCTGGAGGCTGCCTGCCATCAGGCTTACGTTGCAGGGGAATTTTTGTAGGGTGTTAACTAGTGCTCAGTCTGACCCAGAAGCAATTTCAGATCTCTTTAAGGCTGACTTTCTCTCCAGATTAAGCAGAATGAAGGGCAGTGTCCAGGTTTCTGGGAACGTTTGCAGTGAATTATGCTGAGGAGTTAATAGGACCTTTTCTTCTGAGGTGTTACCCACTGTTTGTTCATGGCAAACACGGGCAAGCTGATTTGAAACAATATTTTGGGCTGTGTTGAAGCTAAAAGAGGCTCCCGGTGCTGTTTCGATACAGCCCTGTCCTTAGATTGATCAGGATGTGATTTAGGAATTCTAGACTTAGCAAAACCAGATTCTGAAAGCAAGCCATCCCCTCTGTGCTGTGAGCAGAGGTGCAGCTCTGGGTGCAGAGAGACCTGAAAGGTGGCTCTTGATGGGCAGCCCTGCTGCAGGGCCAGCATCCTTTGGGCAGGGCCCAGGGGGATGTACCTGGAGCTGGGAGATGCTCTCTTGATCCTGGAGGTGTTTGCCCTTCCCCCAGCTGTGCCATCCTTGTGTTTCCCTGCAGTGCATCGTCATCGGCCTGCAGTCCACGGGGGAGGCTCGCACCAGAGAAGTCCTGGACGAGAATGATGGGCATCTAAATTGTTTTGTTTCTGCTGCAGAGTGAGTTAAAACTCTCTGTTATTTTTCTTTGGAGGAGATGCATGGGAGGCTGGAGGCATGCAGGGGAAAGCCCTGCCCTGGGGCCACCTACAGCTTGCAGTTAGATGCAGTTTCATAAAGGCCTCACCTTTACGAGCTGTAACTAGAGAGGACACTTTTGTGTCCTTGAGGCACTATTTCTTTAGTGTGGCCTCGAGCTAGGTCCTGGATTTTTGAAGCCTCCTGCAATCCAAACTTGCTTGAGCAGCCTGATCTGACCAACTGCACCCAGAAAGGAGCCAGCAGGTGTGGGAGAGCCAGAAATGTGAGCTCAAGTGTGGTTTGTTGGGGTGCTGTGGTGCTGGCTGTCAGAGCAGTGCAAGGCAGGACACGTGGTGGGGTTCTGCAGTTCCTTCCCAGCTGGGGAGGGCTGGGAGTGAAGTCAGCAGCAGGACTCAGCTGCCCTTTTGGCAGGGATTGAGGTGGATGCTCCCCATCGTTCTGGCACCTTTCAAAGCTCTGTCCTGGCCCCTGAGTGCAGTGGGGTGCTGAAAAACTGGGGCACTGGGCTGAGCTGTGTGTCCTGTGCAGACAGCAGAGCTGTCACTGCTGTCTTTGAAAATGAGTTTTAATGCTGGTGGAAGCGATGAGAGGTGCTGTGGGCAGCGTGTGTCTGAGCTCCCTCCCTTGCTGATGGAGGCTCTGTGCTGGGCCCGTGTCGGTCACTCTGCTGTCTCCAATCCACTCCTGAAATACAAACACAGCTTGGTGACAGTGTGCAAGGTGAATCTGACAACTGCTTGGGTTCATGTGGTCTCTTGTACTGTTTTCTGCATCGTGCAGTTCAAAGCAGCTCACTCAGAGGCCCGGGTGGTCCCTTTGACCACTCTCAGCTTTCCAAAGAGCAGAGCTCTGCTCCTGATCCCACGCGCTGCTCAGCTCTGTCCCCAGTCCCAGAGGCACGAGCTGTTGGCTCGGTGGCATTGCTCAGATAACGCTGTCCTCTGGCACCCGTTCAGCGGCCGATTGCAGCGTCCTGGTTTTACAGCTCTTCAGGGGATTTCTCGAGGGGAGTGTGCTGGGAAGAAGCAATTGCTTAAAAGATGCCGAGAAGCGTGGTTAAAAGCGAGCTGATTGCTTAGTGAGTGATACCAGCCCAGCCCTTAGCTCGCAGCAAGGCAGGGGGAGTGCCAGGAAAACGAGCAAAGTCCGTGGCAGGGAGGCTCCAGACCTGAGAGAGCTTTTGCATTTTGCACCAAGGCTCAGGGCAGCACCCGGGGCAGAAGGGCTGTGTCCCAGTGCTGTGTCCCAGTGCTGTGTCCCTGCAGTCACCCAGCAGCCAGCCCAGGGCTGTGTCTCCCCTTCAGCCCCCACCCTGAGGGTCTCAGAGCCCCCTCCCTGGTTCCCAAGACCCTCTTTCTCCCCTGGGCGAGTTGTCACGTCCACACCTCTCAGCTGTTGCTTTCAACATTTTTTTTTTCCAACCAGAGCTCATCCAGCCCTGCCTTCTCATTGCACTGGGGGTTCGTCCCCATCCAACATGATCACCATTAAACATTTGCTCTTCTGTTTGCAGAACAGACCACAGAAACATTTGATTTCCACCTCTTCTGATTTTTTCATTCACCTGAAACCACCCTGTTTCCCACGTTTCGTCACTTCTCTCTGCTTTGTGGGCACGCAGGCCCGTGTCAGTCAACCCAAGGACTTGGTGGAGCCCGGTTGTTGGACAGCCTGACATGGGCTCTGCTGTCAGAGCACAGAGAGGGACTGGGACTGCCTGGATTTTTCAGCAGTGATGTAACAGCTTCCCAGTATCGTGTTTCCCATTTCAGGCTCCCTCCTAGTTGCTATATAAAGGTCTTCAACTCTGGCATGCCACACGGCAGCACGGAGCCCAGGCTCTGCTCTGCCTTTGGTGCAGCATCTGTGGCTGAGCTTTCCCCGTTTGCACACCTGCTGCACAGCTGAGGATCTGCTGGCACAGGCTGCATTCCCACCGCTGATGGGTGTGTGTCCAGCAGAACCCTTTGCTCTGAGTTGCTGCTGGTCCAGAGAGCCAGACCATAGCAGTGGCTGGCTGACCACGTGCTCGTGGTCGTGGTGCTGGATTTATCCCCTCCTTCATGAAATGTGCTGCTGTCTCAGATACACGTTGCTGCGTGATAACCGGCAGATGTTCCTGGTAGCTAGAATAAATTTTGCATCTTACTTTCAGAGGCGTCTTTCTATCACTAATTCAGAAGCACTTTCCTTCAACCAAAAGAAAGAGAGAAAAAGGAACTGGCATTAAAAGAAAACGTAAGAGCACACTCCACTGCCCAGCATTTGACCTCCTGCCTTGCTGCTTCACCCCAGCCACTCAGCTTTTTCTTTTCCTTTTTCCCCTTTCCCTACTTCATGCATTCGCTGCTCTGCCCTGGTTTCAGTTTGCCCTCCCGCACATCTCCTGTCACCGTCCCTCTCCTGGAGGACGGCAGCCCTGTAGGCCACCCCTCCCTCCTCCCCTTCACCCACCTCCCTGCCACCAGCGTAGGGCTGAGCCTCCGCCACTTGCCCAGCAGCTGCTCCCCTTTCCCCTAGCTGCTCCCCGACTCAGGCTGGTGGGCAGATGGCACTGGAGGCCTGGCTGCATGTTTGAAGCCCTCTTGCAGCAAAGGGGGGTTCTCCACTGCTCCTTACACATAGCATGGCAGGTGGCCTGGGGAAAAATGCCTTCCCTGCCAAAGCGTTGGCTGTGGCTGCAGGTAAGAGCAGATCTGGGGTTTCTCCTCCAGTGGGACGGGAGGAAGGGTGGTCAGCAGCGCAGGCAGATTGTGGAGGTTGTCCTGGCTGGTTGCTGCCGCAGAGCAGCCTGTGCAGGCTGGTTTTTGTGAGCCCTCACACGTGGAAGGGGCATGTCTCACTGTGCTTGGAAGTGAACAGCGTCCCATCTGCCAGCACCAAGCACCGTCACCTTCCCGTGGCTTGCTTGTTCCTCTGGACACAGCCAGACCTGCGGGCTCCTTCCCCTGAGGGCTCAGCACTGCTTAGAGCCAGCTGTGTGCTCATCCTGGCGTGTGCAATTAGCTGCAGCCCTGATAACGAATTGCCTTGTTCTTCCTTTCTCTCTCTTCCTTTCTCTCTCCTTGCCCCTCTCTCCCTCCCTTCCTCACTGTCCTCCCTGCCCAAGAGGCTTCTCTCTCCAAGATCAGCCTTTCACTGGGGGCAGGCTCAGCTGCTTTGTGATCTCTCCTCCTCCTCTTCCTGAGCTGGCTCCTGCTGTCCTGGTGCACAGGGCTGGGGGCTCTCCCTGACCGCTGGCTCTCCCTTGCAGGCAAGCAGAGGGGCCGTTGTGCCAAGGCCCTGAAGGGTGTGTGTGACCCCATGGGGGTGATCAAGATCAGTGATGACAGCAGCACCGACTCCGACATGGGGCTCGACAGCGACTTCAACTCCTCCCCGGAGTCCGTGTTTGAGACTGACGACGTCATCTTCGTTGAGCACACCTTCAATGGCTTTGCCACCGAGAACAGAAGTAAGCAGAGCAGCAGCACGGGGCTGGCTCCCTTCTTGCTGGTGGCAGCTGGGATCTGGAGTCACTTTGTTCCTTAGTGCGTGGCACCCAGTGCACAGGGATGCAGCTGGAGGCAGCCACCCAGCCCGGTGCCTTGCAGGGACGTAGCCCTGGTGGGGTCTGGCTGAGAGCATGGAGCTGGTGCAAGGCGACCTTGGTGTGTTCTTGGAGCGGTGATGCTCCTCCTGTGCTTACTATCTTGGCTAGATTTTACCCTGTGACTGTCAAATCCCTTTGGGATTTTTTTTCCTCTCTGATTTGTGGTTATCAGGTGGCTCGAAACTTTTGCATTTTGTTTGCAGGTAATTTTCACATGCTGCCTTCCCATAAAGAGATGCATGGCCTGAGAGAGCTAGAGCACGTGGAGAAGATGAAGCAGGACCTCCTAGCAAAAGTAAAAGCACTGGGCAAAGAGCTACCTCTCAATACCTTGGATGAACTGATCAATCACTTCGGGGGACCGGAGCACGTGGCTGAGGTAGGTTTTGGTGGACAAGGGGCCAGCAAAGGGAGCTGCTGCCGGGGGAGAGCTTCCTCTCCTTCCTTGCTGTCTGAGAAAGCTGCTGAGAGCTGACCTCCTCGACACTGCCCTGCAGCTCTGCCCTCCCTGCTGACAGCCTCTGTCTGTTCTGTGCAGATGACGGGGCGGAAGGGCCGCGTGGTTTGCAGGGCTGACGGCTCTGTCATGTTCGAGTCTCGCGCGGAGCAAGGCCTCTCCATCGACCACGTCAACCTGAAGGAGAAGGAGCGCTTCATGAACGGCGAGAAGGTGAGCTGGGTTTGGAGCCAAGGAAACCTCCAAACCTCTGCGTGGGAGCGGGTGCAGAGGGAGATGAGGGGAACGGAGGGTGGCTGCATGCCTCTGCCCTGCCAGCATCAGACCAGCAGGGCTCTGCCTGGCTGTGCCTGACCTGCTGGGAGGTGGCCAGGAGGCCTATGGGCTGCTCTTGTCCTTTGGGCTGTTTCCTGTAGCAATTTTGCAAATGTGCAGGAGCCTCACTCCCCTTTCTCACGTGTTGTCTCTCTCCCCTAGCTTGTAGCAATAATCTCCGAGGCCTCCAGCTCAGGTATCTCTCTCCAAGCAGACAGACGGGTGAAAAACCAGAAGCGCCGGGTGCACATGACGCTGGAGCTGCCCTGGAGCGCAGACCGGGCCATCCAGCAGTTCGGTGAGGGCTGAGGGTTCCTGGTCACTGCCCCCTTCCCCTGAGCACAGTGCAGGTGGTGAAGCCTAGGGCAGCCCTGGAGGAGAAAGGCACGGTGCTCCCCTGCTTTGCCGGGCTGGCAATCCAGACACAGAGCGGTCCTGTCCTTGTGGGGAAGGTTTGTGTTGAGTTCAGGAGAGGCTTGCAGTGTGGGAGGGAGAAGCCTTCCTCCATGGGAGCAGAAACCATCGCCGTGAAACATGCCTGAGGATTTCTGTTCCGTCCTGTAAAGGATCTGTAGGATGAGAAGGGCAAGTTCCTCAATACACAAGCACTAAAGTAGTACACATCCTAGCTCAAACCCAGAGGGTGGGAACTATAAACTCAGCTCTGACGAGGTCCCAGCAGCAATGTGATGAGTGCAGCTGTCCTTTTCCCTCAAAGAAAGATCTCATTTGAAAACCATCATGACACGGAAAGTTGTTTTGCCCCTCACCTCCTGCTCAGCTTCTCTTCCCTTCGCAGACAGGCTGTGCCAACCTCTCCTTTCTTTCCCCTCTGTTCCCGTGTCCCTGTAGGTCGGACGCACCGATCAAACCAGGTTTCTGCTCCAGAGTATGTCTTCCTTATCTCTGAGCTGGCTGGAGAGAGGAGGTTTGCATCCATCGTGGCCAAACGTCTGGAGAGCCTAGTAAGTGCCCCGCAGCAAAGAAGTTCATCTGTCACTTCCAGTTCTTTCTGAGTGGCTTCCACTCCGGTATTCTTACTGGCATGGCCAGTGTAAGTGGTAGGAGGGATTGCATCATCCCCTGACTGCAGACACTGCCTTTGTAGGATGCAGAAGGCCTTTAATGTCCTGGGGTTTGGGAGAGGAAGCAAAGAATATGTGACTGAGGCAACAGGAGGACTTTTTGGGAAGCAGAATTCCAGATGCTGGAATTCCCCCGCGCTATTACAGTAGCATACACCCATCTATTTCCAGAAAGCTGATGGAATAATGCATGGAATAATTAATTAACCTCTGTTTCATTGTAATTCCCTTCTGATAAATCCCCAAATACTTTGGTAAAGTCCCGGTATTCCGAACAATCACTGCCTGCCCACAGCATCTTCATATCCTGACCTCTTCTGATACTGATTGGCTTTGGTGTCCTGGTTTCAGCTGGGACAGAGGGTTAGGGTTTTTTTTTTTTCCCTTCATAGTGTCTGGTATGATGCTGTGTTTTGGCTTTGGGAGAGCAGTGTTGATAACACACCGATGTTTCAGAGTGCTATTTTGTTATTTTTTGGATTCTCTCCTCCATCCCACTGGGAGGGAACGCCTGTGTGGTGCTGAGCTGCTGCAGGGTTGCACCACCACCTTTGCCATCCTCTGCAGGTGTCCTGCAGCAGCTGAAAGTGAGAACTTCTTGCTTGCTCTGTCTTCCTAGGGTGCCTTAACTCATGGAGACCGAAGGGCCACTGAATCCCGAGACCTCAGCAAGTACAACTTTGAGAATAAGGTAACGTGCAGCTGTTCCCAGGGAGCTCAGCCAAGGAGGGGTGGAAGCAGTGAGTGCCTTCAGTAGGAGCCAGGGACAGGCAGATCATTGCTGGCATCTACAGGCAGGATCTGGCCTAGCAGCATCCCTGCGTGCAGCATCCAGAGCTGAGTTCTGCTCAGTGCCACCCCGGTGGGAGGCTTGTGCTCCCCTGGGAGCTGGAAGGGGGCTCGGGGAGCAGCCCTGTGCCCAGGGGAGCTGCTGTCATTGCTGGGTGGGGGCGTGCAGGGACTCTGGTCCCTGGGGACAGGGTGTGCCCCTGACCCTCAGCATCCCCTCGGCACAGCCCTCAGCTTGGTGGGTTTCTCTGCAGTCCAGTTCCTTCTGTGTGTGACTCTTGTCTCCTTTCACAGTATGGAGCTAAAGCACTGGACAGAGTTCTCTCCACTATCCTCAACTACACGGAGAACAGAGTTCCTGTGCCCAAGAGCTACGACAGAGGAGAGGCTGCATTTTTCCAAGGTGAGAACATCATCAGCTCTGAGCTTTCTGCTGCATCTTGCTGGCCAGGTTGATCTCAGGGCTGGGATACCTGGAGAAGGAAGCAGCACTGGGAGCAGAAGCTCTGAGGGAGCAGTACTGCTGACCTAGTGGCTCACTGATGCATATCACCCTACCAGGAAAAGGGGAAAGTGGGTGTGGGGCAGGCTTTGCTGTGAAATAACGGGCACTGCTGGAGGGGAAGTGTCACCACTGCTGCCCTTTAAATACTCGAGCTGCTTTCTCTTTTTGTAGAAATGAAGCAGGGTCTTATCTCTGTGGGGATCTGCTGCAATCAGATGAAGTATGGCACTGTCTCAGTGGAGAAGGGTATGTGTCCAACCTTCCCTGCCCCATGTAAGGGAGAAATGAAAGAGGCAGAGGTGGTGTGGCCCTCCCAGCCCATCTGCACCGGAGCACAGCCTCGAGGGACTTGCTGTGCAGCCAGGGCAGAACGTGGCACTGCTGCTGTGAGTCCTGCAGGGATTTGCCTGCGCTGCAGCTCACATTTCCCTGCAGCAGCCTGGCAGCTGGCATCCTGGAGGAACAGCCCCTGGGCTGCTCTCCTGTGCAGTGGTGCAGTGCTGCTGGCAGGGAGGGATGGGGAATCGCTCGCTGGGTCTCTTTGGGAGTGTGCTGGGGGGTGTCAGGCCCAGCTACTCCATCTTCCCTGACCTGCTGCACCCTTGCAGACTGCTCCATCACCAAGTTCCTCAACCGGATCCTGGGGCTGGAGGTGGACAAGCAGAACATGCTGTTCCAGTACTTCTCTGATACCTTTGACTACCTGATTGAAAAGGACAAGAAGGAGGGCAAATATGACATGGGCATCCTAGGTAAGGAGGAAGGGGGGTGACCAGACCTCTTCATACTGCTCCTCCCCGTGCTGAGCACTGGCTGCTCAGCCTGCACTGTCCCCATGGCCTTCTCAGGTGCTGGAGAGTCCCAGCCCCACGTGGCACAGATCCTGAGACTCCTGTGCAGGAAGAGGAGGTGGCACGGGGAGATGGATCTTACAGCTGGGCATGTGTTTGGGTCTTTCCTTGTGCTACAGATTTAGCTCCAGGAGTGGATGAGATCTACGAGGAGAGCAAGGAGGTCTTCCTGACCCCTGGGCACCCGCAGGATGGGCAGGTCGTGTTTTATAAGGTAGGCAGCCTGCACAGCTGTCTCTGCAGTCCAGTCTTCTCCATTGCTTCCCAGGCTGGGGTTGGGAGCTGCTGGGTCCCTCCCCCTGTCCCATGACTCTTTGTCATGTTTGTGTCACATTTGTCTTGGTCATCGCTGGTCTCTGAGGCTGTGAATTGCACAAGAGGCAAGGAGGGGCCCTGCCCTGCCCCAGGGGCTCGGAGCCTGATTCCAGGCTGCAGCAGCACCAAGTTTTGTGCTGGGGGTGTGGTTTGTGAGACAGACCTTGTCCCACTCGTCCTGTGCTCCAAAGTTACAGAGTCTGTGCTTGTCCCCATTTAGATCAGTGTGGACAGAGGCCTGAAGTGGGAGGAAGCTTATGAGAAGTCACTGACACTGACGGGAACCTTTGATGGGTTCTACCTCTCCTACAAGGTAGGTTCCTGGGCTGTTCCTCGGAGGATGGCTCCTCAGAGAAGGTCTCCCACGGCCCTTGGTCTGTGTCTGACCCTGTGCTGGGGGCTGGGAGATGCCTCCAAGAGCTGACACCGTGGAGAGGGGTTGGTTGGGAGAAGTGTGGGCCTGGGGAGAGAGGCCCATGTGACTGTAACTGTCAGCTCTGCCCCGACAGACGCGAGGCTGCAAATACACCTGTCTGCTGGCAGAGCAGAGCCGTGGCAAGAACTTCATCCTCTACAAGCCAAATATTGGGAAGCAGAGCCAGCCTGAGAGCCTGGACAGTCTGCAGAAGAAGTACCGGCGGGTAGGTGGCAGCTGCAGCCCGGGGAGAGGCACAAGCATCTCTCTCTGGGCAGGGGTGGCTATAGGATGTTTATGTAATGCTTTAACACCTCCTTGTAGCTGGGCAGAGCTGGTGGCAGCACCTGGCTGTCCTGACTGCCAGCCCTGGATTTCAGGTGTCAGCTGTGACAGTGGAAAATCCTGAGCTCTGTAACTGCTTTATCTGCAGGTGCTGCCCGAGGAAGCCAAGGAGCACTGGGAGAGCTGTTACCACTTCTCCTTGAAGAAGTGCAACCACGCTGTCTGGTAAGGGCTGTGCAGCCCAAACCTGCCCTGCTCATGGGGTGGGAGGAGACCTCTCCTGTGCTCCCCAGCAGTGCTGGGCTTGGGTCCGGGCTGCAGCACTGGGGAGGCTGTGGGTGGGGGGTCCTGAGGTGCCGTGCTGATGGAGGTTGTCTTCTCCCGTTTGGCCTGAAGGAACAGGAGCTGCAAGCTGATCCAGGAGGGGAAGGAGTGCTTCCAAGGGATGCGCCTGCGTCACTACTACATGCTGTGCGGGGCTCTGCTGCGCGTCTGGAGCAAGATCGCCAGCATCATGGCAGACATCACCAACACCAGCTACCTGCAGATCGTCCGCCTCAAGACCAAGGAGAAGAAGAAACAAGTCGGTGGGTGGAGTGTGGGGAGGGGAGCAGGGGTGGGACGGGGTGTTCTAAAAGGAGGAAGGGGTGCAGGGCCATGATTCCCATCCTAAACCAGGCCAGGAAGCACCCGGGCAGCTGAGGCTGCCTGACGTGTTGGGGCCGAGGGTCAGAGCTCTGGTTGCAGCCCCATCTCCCCGCTCCACAGCCTGGCCGGGAGGCAGTGAGCTGCCCAATGCCCGGACAAGCGGGCCCCGGTGCCTCTGTCCCCACAGCTCCCCGTCCCTTCCCCCAGTGCTCTGGGGACTGAGGCACGTTCCTCCCGTAGGGATAAAGATCCCCGAGAGCTGTGTCCGTAAGGTGCTGGAGGAGCTGAAGCAGATGGACGAGAACGTGAAGCGGAAGCACAGCCGGCTCCTGCAGGCGCAGGAGCAGAGCCCGCAGTTCTCCCTGCCCCTGCACATCCTGCAGCAGCCCCTGGACCTCACGCAGACGGCGCCGGGGGTCCCCCCCCTGCCCAGGCACTCCCTGCACCAGGACGAGATCCTGGACCTGACCTACAGCCCTCCCAGCAACAGCATTCCCGACGTGGTGCTGAACCCGGAGCCCAGCGCCCTGTGCTTCCCCTCGGAGCTCGTGCTCCAGCCACACCAGCAGCACAGGTCGCCCTTTGCCTTCAGCCCTCTTGGTGTCTTCAAGAGCCCAGAGCCCGTCCTGGAGGGCAGCGTGCCCCTGAGCTCCTCGCTGCACGAACACCTGCCTCCGCCTCACCCCGAGCCCTTGCAGACGCTGCCGCCCCAGGAGGATTTTGCCCAACAGGACGGGAATATCAATTTCAGAGAGATCCTGGAGGACATGCTGAGGACGTTCAGTGGGGCCCCCCAAGAGAACATGCTCCCCCAGGAGCGTCAGAGCGTGATCCAGTTCAGTGGGCCCTTCCTGGACTCCTGAGAGCAGCGGGCGATGCTCCGGGCCCGTATCCTTTGGTGCAGAGATGAGAGCTGGGGAGCCCCAGCTTTTTCTCCTGCTTTGGACTGATCCATTTCTGTTTGGTTTTTTTTTTGAGGGAAAGAAAAGAAATCACAGACCTAGAGTTAAAACAAAGTTTATTTATATATAATATACAGTCAGGCATGTATAGATTTGTATATAACACGTGCTTGGGGGTAGCTGAGCGCTGCCAGGTTGGGCTGGTCTGGACCGATGGTCTCTGCCGTGCTGGAGTCCTGCCCGTGGGTCAGTGCTGTGCAGGACTGAGGAGAGACAGCTCCTTGCTGCCTGTCCCCCTGCAGACTACTGAGCTCCCACGCCAGGCTGTGCCCCCCCCCAGCCCAGAGCTCTGCAGCCGCAGCCCCCCGAGCTGGGCAGGAGCAGCTCTGGGTGCAGAGCTGCCTGGGGCGGGAGGAGGTGCTGTGCCAGAGGAGCTGCTGAGGTCGCAGAGAAAAGCAAACTGCTTTTCTGCTGCTGCTGCTCTGCCCTCGCCAGGCTGAAACGCCGACAGCTCCGGGCTGCTCAGCTCTGCAGCGTTGTCACGGTCGTGGCAGAGCTGCTGGGTTCGTCACAGCTCGGCCATGCTGGGACCACACGGGTTACCCAGAGCGTCAGGGTGGCTGCAGCTGGCCGTGCTCCTCCCAACTTCTCGCTGTTGTGTGCTGTCCTTTGGCCTGGCCCCCTCCCCGTCCTTGCAAGCTGCTGCTCTCAGCCCCACGAGGGACAAGGCCAGCACGGGGACGTGCAGCATTGCTGCTCGTGCTGCAAACCTGACCTCCAATACCAAAGAGCAAATGGCTGCATTGCAGAGCACTGCCCCACCCCCCCCAGCAGCGGGGCAGGGGGTGCCACCTCCCCCAGGGCAGCGGTCACTGCCACCGTCCCCGCTGCACCTCGGCGGGTCCCGGGGGTGCCTGCAGGGCAGCATTGGTGGGGCTGCAGCTTTTCCACGTGCATGGAAACCCCCCCGGGCTCCGCTGGCTTTGGGCAGCGCTGGGGGTCCCTGCCCTGCTCCCTGCCCTT
>WBMW01001614.1:3040-86615 GCA_013396635.1 Penelope pileata
CTGTGCAACCTGCAGTAGGGAACCTGCTCTGGCAGGGGGGTTGGACTCGATGATCTCTCGAGGTCCCTTCCAACCCCTGCAATTCTGTGATTCTGTGATTCTGTGATTTCACTTTTAATTGAAATTTTTAAGTGTTTGAGATTCTGAAAGTCAAGATAATATATGTATGATGCGTGATATTTAATATAAAGACAAATCTGTGTATATCATAGAATCATAAAATGGGTTGGGTAGGATGGGACCTTTAAGATCATCTACTTCCAGTCCCCATGTCCATGTACATGAACACCTTCTGCTAGACGAGGTTGATTAAAGCTCCAGCCAATCTGGCCTTGAACACGGCCATTTCCAAGTTTAAGACATCCACAAATTCTCTGGAAATCCTGTTCCAGCACCTCACCACCCTTTTAGTGAAAACATTTCTTCCTTATATCCATTCTAGATCAACGCACTTTTAGTTGAAAGTCATTACTCCTTGACTTACTCAACACGTGGCCTTGTAAAAAGTCCCTCCTCCCGTTACCTGTAGGCCTCTTTTAGGTACTGGAAGTCCATGACAAGGTCTCCCCAGAGCCTTCTCTTCTCCAGGCTGAACAACCCCAGCTCTCTCTTCGTAGGAGAGGTTCTCCAGCCCTATGATCATCTTTGTGGCCTACTGTGGACCCTCTCCAACAGGTCCATGTCCTTCTTATGCTGGGGGCCCAAGAGCTGAACACAGTACTCCAGATGGAGTCTCCATGCAAATAGAGTAGAATCACCTCCCTTGACCTGCTGGTCATGCTTCTTTTGACGCAGCCCAGGATACTGTTGGCTACAAGTGCACACTGCCAGCTCATGTTGAGCCTCTCATTAGCCAGCATCCCCAAGTACTTCACCTCAGGGCTGCTCTCAATCCGTTCTTTGCCCAACTTGTACTTGCAATTGACATTGCCATGACTCAGGTGCAGGGCATTGCTTTTGGTCTTGTTGAACCTCATGTGGTTCACAGGGGCCTACTTCTTGAGCCTGTCAAGATCCCTCTGGATGGATTCCCTTCCCTCAGTCACACCATCACAGCTTGGTGTAGTCCACAAACTTGTTGAAGATGCATTTAGTCCTACTGTCCATGTTACCGACAAAGCTCTTAAACAGCACCGATTCCAATACTGACCCCTGACGAACACTACTTGTCACTGATCTTCACCTGAACATCACGCTGTTGACCGCAACACTTAGAGCGTGACCATCCATGACCATTTTTTTCCACTGAGGATATTGTTCACTTTTTGCTAACTTTTTTTTTTCTAAATTATTCATTCAACATTATTCAACTTCACAATAAGATTGCCGAGGTTTCTCCGTAACAACTTACGCCTTAGCCAAATCATGGAGATTATGTGTTTTCAGGAAAGCATTTGAGTTGTACTGAAGCAGCTACACTCCATTTTGCAGGGTGCTGCTGACACAAAATGACTAAATAAGGCAATATTCATAGGTCACAAACCACCTTAAGGGTTGGTAAGGACTTACGAACCACCTCAAACCCAGGAATATGTGAATCTGTGGGTGCTAGGACACCAGCACACCTCACCATTTGCCCTGTACTTGCTACTCTTGCACAAGTAATGTCTTTAGCAAATGCTAGAGACAGGATACTTTGGTCTGATTGCAATTCTGTTCTGATGTTCTTCATATCTATATGCACACTAGTGTGGTCTCCATGCAGTCTGTAATGTAAATCTTTGATTTTGCAGAAAAATCCCACTTTTTAGTTGTCCTCCTTTAAATTTGACTTGCTCTGTATTGCAGTAATACCGCAGTAATATGGCAGTGTTTTAGAGTTCATAGAGCTTATATTCACACTGGCATTGTTTAAAGATCCTACTCAGGTTATGAAGTAGAAAGACGATGTATCATCAAGTTGTTTGTTTAGCACATTCATAGTATTTTGATACTTTAAGTAACCTCTTACAATGTTGCCATATTAATTAATTGGACAATTTGTCTTTGATATATGACAGCAGGGTGGGTTCATGAGGAAGAAGAAGGTAAGATACGTAAGAAAAAAAATTGAGAGAAAAAATTGCCTAAGAGTGAAATTTCTCTGAATCATACAGGGTTGTCTGGATGTTATAATGCAGGACTGTACTGATGTATAATTTGTACTGAGTAAAAATGGAAAGAATGTGAGCAAACATTTTTACAGATCTTGTATGATTTTCATAAAACCTAGGAAGATTTACTGCGGCACATGCATAGATTGTAATTCATCTTTCTTACTGTTCAGATAAGCAAACACTGCTTTACATTTCTCCAGTAAAAAATCTCATGTATGTTCTACATTTTTTTCTCATATCTATTTTGGTACTATTCACAAAAATTGCTGTGACAAGAGAATAAAGGGGAGAAATCCAAGCATCACTACTGCAAAAAACAGCAAAACACTCAGAAAGTTTTGCAGTAAATACAGCTTCTCAACTGTTTTAAATAGATTTGTATGAAAAATATAGTAATAAAAAGGTACAACCTTATTTTTTTTCTGACAGATTAAAATCTTCCTTGGCTATTAAAGTGAACTTTGAGAGTTTTTCTCATGCTTGGTTATTGAACAATATTTTAGATTTTTAACCAAAAAGTTTCACCTGGTTTCTGTTACCATACAGTCACATTTAATTCTTTGTGGTAAATTGTTTTTACAGTTATCTTAAGTATCTTAATCACAGGAAGCCAGTTTTTGGAAAAAAGCACGTAAATGATACAACAAATATATGCCATGAATGAGGGAGAAAAATCCTACTTCTTAAGTAGCATTCATCTTCTTAAGGTTTCCTGACTTTGGCATTGGGTAGTGTCATACCCATGGATTTTCTGAAGCTTACCGTTACGCAACATACAAATAAAATTAATTCTATTGGCCACTGTTACTTTACTGTAACAGAGAATGTTTTCACTGTTTCAGTGTTGCCATCTCCTGGTATTGAGGCCACTGTTTCCCTTTGTTTGTGGAACATAATATAGCAGTAATCTTAAAGTTTCCGTCAAATAGTGGAAGAGAAGGAAATATTTCGGAAATATTTCCTTCTGTAAGCAAAAAGTTTTCAAGCTTCCTTCCTATTTGTTTTTTAAAATCAGAATACTGGTTGCTTTGTTTCTTTTGTTTCAATTTGTAGTTAATAAGATTAGAAATTTCCAGACATTTTAAGGGCCGGCTTGTACAGCAGTCAGGATTCTTTATGGTGAAATACTAATTTACAATGTTTGTCATATCATAGCAAAGAACAGTTTCTCCTACATCAGTCCCAAGGTCCATCCATCCATGCCATCTCTCCATCTCTGACATTGGGCATTACAGAAGACTAAGAATAGGACAACCATACAGTGATAGTTACTAGGGATAGTCTTCAGCCTCCATTTTTGGCACAGAGCCATTCAGACCTAAATGTGGTCTTGATGTAGTTAACAGACCTTTTATTTTTCCCAGGGATTTATTCTGGTGGCCCAATGACTTTTACCTGTCTGCAGTGTTCTGGAACAATCTGATCCTCACTAAGTACAGGCTGTGCAGAAGGGCAGGTTTCTGTTTCATTTCTCTTTCTTAATTCTTATAAAGGACAAACAAGCAAACATAAAAAATTGTTTCTTGACCACTTTTGCTTTTCCATTTGCCATTTTATGGCTTTCTGTCCTACCTGTTCCAGCCTTATCTACTTCCTAGGACAGCAAATCCTTGTCTCTGTAATCATTCACATTTGTATCATCAGTTATCAACGTCACTTTCACAGAATTACATAACTGTAGGTTGAAAGAGACCTCTGGAGATCATGTAGTCCAACTCTCTGCTAAAGCAGGTTCCCTACAGTAGGTTACACAGGAAAGGGTTCAGGTGGGTTTTGAGCATCTCCAGAGAAGGAGACTCTACAATCTCTCTGGGCACCCTGTTCCAGTGCTCTGTCACCCTCACAGTTAAGCTTTTCCATATGTTCAGATGGAATTTCCCATGTTCCTTTGTGCCCATTGCTCCTTGTCCTGTTGCTGGGTGTCACTGGAAAGGGCCTGGCTCCATCCACTTGACACCCACCCATTAGATGTTCGTAAGCACTGATCAGATCCCCTCTCAGTCTTCTCTTCTCCATGCTGAACAGTCCCAGGTCTCTCAGCCTTTCCTTATAAGGTTTGTGGCCCTCTGCTGGACTCTCTCAAGAAGTTCCCTGTCTTTCTTGAACTGAGGAGCTCAGAACTGGACACAGTGCTCCACGTGTGGCCTCACCAAGGCAGAGCCGGGGGGGTTCACCTCACTTGACCCCCTCAGAACTTTTCAGTTTGCATACATCTTTAAAAATTAAAAAATACACATTTGAGATGTACTATGAATTTTTACAGCAGAAAATGCCATTATATTTTGAAGCTTCTTCCTAATAAATTCTAGTATCCATTTTTTAAAATATTTTTTAATCTCTGCTTAGCACTCAGATGACATTTTAATTTAACTATCTATTATAGTCCTAAAAATCTTATTTCTAGGTGGTAAAAGCCACCTCGGAGACCATCATTAGGTATATAAAATGAGGACTGTGGTTTGTTTGTATGCATTACTTCATCAACATGAAAGTTAATCATTTTTCTCAGTAATATCAGTCTTGAAAAGTCTTTCTGTCTTTCTTCGTATTAAGGTATCATCTTTATTTTTGTTGTCAAACATCAAATATCAAAAAACTTCATCACTCACTTTTTTTTTGACATTTTTAGGACATTTATGTAGCTAATGAATAGCATGTTTTGGTATGGCTGATGATCTTTTTGTAGTGGAAAAATCTGCCCTTCGTCTCAGTTCTCTGTGTCCAGTAATTTAACCACTGGTTTCCCATTTAAGCTTTCCTATTTTACTTTAAGGATTTTTAATATGAAATCACTCTGGAATGAATTCTGATAACTCAAGCTGTATCAATGTTACCTTCTTTGTCTATGTCCATATCAAATATCCCAGAGAATGCTCATCTTTGTGAGAAATATCTGTCCTTCAGAAAACTGACAACTTGTCTTTTTTTTCTTTTATCTATTTCCATTGACTCTGTTCTAGAGTAGTTTGGCTCACATATATGTGAGACTTTCTGGCCGTTTTTTCCCTGAATCTTCTGTAAACTCCTTTATAAGTTTAGCCATCACATTTGATGCTTTCCAGTTTTCTGGTCCCATGCAGTTTCAACCTACCTGAACTTAAGTTGAATGTAACATGTCCCTAGTGATATATTATTGTTCATTTTGTCAAGCCGTTTTATATTCCGTTTGACTTCTGTTTAAGGCAGAGGGAATTCCTCAGAAAGGACTCCAACATAAGAAACCTCCTTGTGCTCTACATAGTAAACACAGTCATGAAAAATTGATTTAATTTCTTTTAGGACCTTATCTTCTGTGGAGATCTTAGCTATGCTCTGTCAGTCATCTGCTGGCCCTACAAACTCCTTGGCAATCTTCCTGCTCCTTACTATGTTTAAATATGTATATATATGTTTATGCCCTTTGCTAGCTGCTTCAAAATTATCTTTTTGTTGTCTTGTGTTTTGAACCTACCAGAGCTTATAATCTTCTTTATTATCCTTTAAACAAGACTTAGTCTCTTTAAAGATGCCCTCTTGTAACAACCTCTCTTATCCTGTACTGCCAACTGACTTTCTTTCAGTCATCCTACAATCATTTTCACAGGTGCTGTGCATTGTGTTATTTTTTTAGTTTGGTTTATTTTTGTTTTGTTTTGCTCTAATTTCCCTGTATAATGCTGCCTCGGTGTTAGAATTTGGTGTTATACACATTGAATCTTATTGTATGTAGCCACAGTCTTCTAATATCACAGTGTTTCTTGTCTTTCCAGACAGCAATGTCCCTAAGCAAGTCAGTCACTATTACTATCTTGCTAAGATCTTAGACAGACTGTATATGCAAAAAGTTACATTGCTTATCTTAAAGTTACAGAAATTGAATTCATGTTGCCATCAAAATTGTTGTTGTTCCCAACAATCTCAGAGAACAAATTACATTTCTGGATAGAGTTGGGTCAATCTGTCCAGCTGTAAATGATCCATCAGGCCAAATCAGGCAGTAGATGGAAAAATTTAAGTAGACTCAAAATTCTCTTTTTAGCACATTTCATATAGACCTGTTTATAAAAAATATGTAGGTTGCTCCAAGAGCAATTTGTTTCCATGGAAACTACAACAGAAGCAAACAGCACAATAACACTATTTGATAGCAATAGGATGAGGGGTAATGGCTATAAACTGGAAGAGGGTAGATTTAGAATAGATATAAGGAAGACATTCTTCACTGTGAGGGTGGTGAGACACACAGGAACAGGCTGCCCAGAGAAGCTGTGGATGTCCCCTCCTTAGAGGTGTTCAAGGCCAGGTTGGATGGGGCTTTGAGCAACCTGGTCTAGTGGGAGGTGTCCTTGCTCATAGCTAAGGGTTTGGAACAAGATGATCTCTAAGGTCCCTTCCAGCCCAAACCATTCTATGATTCTGTGATAGAGAAGATTCTCAGCTACAAGATACTCTTTTTCAACACAGTCACCACCATTAGCTATGCATTTTCTCCATGCTATGCTTGTAAAAATCTGCACCAGTGGAGGTGACCACTGTCACTGTCACCACTGCTGAAACACACCACCACTACATCACTGTGCTCACATCGACCCTGTTTGGTCTCCAGAAACATTCAGCAAGCATCAGTGAATGTCAATGGGTGCCATTTTTTCTGCATGGAGGAATTCAATGACACACCTTTGCTCCATACACACTCCCATGTCAGATGCCATTTGGTCAGACTGCCCCTCTGCTGCCATCTGTCACACGGCAACAAAATGGGATGGAATATTGGTGGGAAGGTTCAGCCTCTACTGCCATTCCACCAACATCTGCCTCTGATGTCATGGGCCAGCATAATAAAATAGGAGGCATTACTTTTGGAGTAGTAAATTGCACAGAATTTTATTAAGCATCACACTTGTGTGGCATGACATGGATTCTAAGTTTTGATTCTCCTAAGTCATAACCATTGCTGTCTACACAAAATCAATATGTCAGTTGTGCTGTTTGCTACATGATATGTTTGTTGGGTCACAAATTAATTTTCATTGAAAAATATCAAATATCAGTGGGATAGGTTATTTAGCCACTAATGATAAACCTACCATCTAAAACATATGACATACAAGTTGAATGAGCATGTTCTAAAATTTTCCTCTAATATTATGCTTAACAAACACCTAATAATGTGTGACCTTTTTAGCACTGTGAAGTTTATTTACCACTTATGATTATAATTGACAAAAAACAAATTTAAATATGGCTGCACTGCCTTTTTGGTGTCTTTTCTTATGCTTGTTGTTATAGCATCTTCAGAAAGGATAATGTTTCAATTCTTGTACAGAGTACTTAGCTCAGTCAGGTTGGAGCAAGACAGGATACTAGACTTTCAAGATCATGTTTTTGCACATGTCATGTAGCAGTAGTCTCACAACTTTTAATTAAGATGTGATATATTTCTCTGGTAAGCCAGTCACTTCAATTCTTTCTGTTACACGTCACAGAATCACAGAATCATCTGTGCTGGAAAAGACATTCAAGATCACCAAGTCCAACCATCATCCTGACCTACATTGTCCATTCACTAGACTGTGTCCCTTAGTGCCATGGCCACACATCTCTTAAATTCCTCCAGGAATGGGGCAGCTCACTCCAGACTTCATGGAAGCTATTATAAATTTGCACTGTCACAAAATGTTGGGGGAGATTATTGATTCTGGGGGCTGTTAATTAAGGGATTTCATTTCTGCGGTACATTTTATGCTCTTTCTTGGAGATTGAAAGAAGCTGAATGCAGGCTTAAGTTTCTACTATATTAGTTGGCTGTTGTGTACTGTCAATAAGTAGCATTACATTAAATAAAACATAGCACTGGGTTGTAGAAACTAACATAGTAGTATGCCAAAAAAAAAAAAAAAGAAAAAAGAAAAAAGAAATTCAGTGAATGTTTTGCTACAGAATCCTTTGCATAAAAATAGTATCTTTGTCTACTTATGGCTGTTACAGTACTTAGTACACCTGAATCGCATGAACTGTGACCATAAATATTTATATGAGCAACTAACGTTACATTTGGCTTGTACAAATACTTAGTCTTCAGGTTGCCCTAATGAAGCTCAAAAAAGCAGCAGAGAAGCCACCAAGACTCCCTTAGGTTTTATATTGCAAATCCGAGTCATTTATCTAGATAAGAAGGGGCGGACACAAAGTCACTCTTTCCCACCCAGCAGATAAGGGAGGAGGCAATAGGCCATGAGGGGCCATGGCTGACAAACCGTGAGCATGTGCAGGGATGAACTTCCCTCCCTCTCACTTGCTGATTTTGTTCAGGTGCACTGGCTGCAAAGCTGTAGCCATTCTGGTACAAACATAATCTCTGTTACTTTTCTGTGGTCATGACAAGTCTGCAAAGAGCAGATCATGGCTGACTCATGATCCTTGAGGACTTTGCATGGTGCTTCCAGAGGCAACTTTGTGTTGCTGTTTTTGATTGAGGTATTGAAATTCGCTTGAATTTTTTTGAGCAGCCATTGGCAAGACCTCACCAGGGAAGACCTCCCATGAATAGACTCCCTCAGGCCCCTGGTATGAACCTGGAAATAATGAATCTACCTAGCACCAGGCTACTCACTAATGTGCTGTACAAGTATTGCATCACTCATGTCAAGATCTTTTTCTCTCAGAAGAGAGCTCTAGGGAAGACTGTGTTTTGAACTTGTCTGCTTTTTTGCTTTCCTGCGTTATAATCTAAAGCAATGGGCTCTGTTCAGAACACTTTTCATAGAGACTGTAGTTGTTGTTAACAGCATGTGAATCCTTAGTAGCATATTAAACAGATATTTAAATGATTGCATCTCTCTCCCCTCAAAGTCCCTATCCAAGATAGATAATACATTATTTGACAATTAAATGGCATGGAAGACACTGATATTCATTTAGGAAAATCTCATGATGTTTCCATCTCACTGTTTCTATTTTGTACTTGGAAATTTACTACTGTGTTTGATCTACTATATAAATACTATGCTATGTTCTCTCAAGTCAAATGCAAGAAGAAAGTATGTTTAGCAGAAATGCAATTGTAGTAGTGCTCAGTATAATGTAGGCAAGCCCTTTTCCCTAGGTAGGAAAAGAAAAAAAAAAATGGTTGCCTGTGCCCAGAGCAGTCCAGATGGAATCCCAGTAGGCAGCACACTAGTGTAAATGAGAGGAGTTTTATTTATTTCAGGCAATGCATATTTCACATTTTTGTTACATTTCCTTGTATTCCAACTATTGCATACTAATATTCAATTACTAACTCTTCAGAGATTTTTTAATGTCCAATGTGCTTTGTCTTAAAGATCTTCCACATTTTCTTCCTTTTAAAAATATATTTACTTTATGGCAAGATTGGTTTCAAACCACTACGCAATGCTTTTGTTTTTTTGTATCCTTCAATACTGTTGAAATGTTACATATTATGCCAAATAAAATACCTCAGCTAGCAAAAAATCTTGTTTTATTTTATAAAGTAATTTACGTAAGCTGTGCTGAAACAACTTTCTGGTGCTCAAAATATAAATCTAGGTTGTCATGGATACACACATGAGAAGGCTTTCTTTATAAATATGTTATGAGTCTGACAATTTATTTTTGGTACATAAAAGTAGATTTTTTCCAAAAAAAGATGTGGTGTACAACTAGGGTCATTATTGGTTACTCCAATTGCAGTTAAATACATTTTCTTTTTCTTCCTGTTCATCATCTTAAAATATTTTTAAGCAGCAAGGTTGATGTGGATGACAAAATGGCTGATGACAGCCCAGGGCTTTTCTCTCACCTATTCAACCCCCTTTTGTACCAAAAATGCCTGAAGTGGAATTTGTGTACTACCACCAGTTAGAACACTGGTGCATTTTTGTCTAGCAGAGGGTCCAGCGGTGCTTGCAGGTCTAAATATATTTCAGCTGGCATTTTTCTGTCCCAGTCATTAAACTGGATGTAGTAATTATAACATGTAGCTGGATAAGCTAAATAATTCATGGCACTTTCAAGTCAGTAGATACCTTCTGGTATCACATTTGCTCCAAGTTCTCTGCTAAATATACAGTGAGTGGCAATGCCCTAATACATGATTTTTATTTACTGTTGACTGATTATAAAATGGAAAATTGTAACCTGTGATAGAAACTGACAAATTAGTGATTTAAAAAATTGGATTGCTGAGAGTAATTCACAGAAATAAAAGTGTACTAAGCAAATACTAAACAGAGGAGAGCTCTCTAGTTAAGAGTTCTCACTTTGGGTGTGTATTGATATTAAGCAAAACAAAATACTTCAAAGCAAACCTCTTCAAGAGAATGAATAGAGCATTTTCGTAGGCTAAGCATGAAGTATTAACACTTCTTTAGAAAATCATGTTTCTTCCAATAGTACATAAATGTTATTTTCCTTCTTATTGCGTGAACTGTTGTGAAAAGCCAGACTGTATGTAGAAATTGTGCAAGTACTTTTCTCAGAAACACTCAGCAAAAAAAAAAAAAAGAAAAAAAAGAAAAATTACACAATTAATAATGCAATACACTCCTAAGAGTTGACTTATTTGAAGTTTACGTCAAACTATAATTTCGAAAAATAGATATTAAAGAAGTTGGTGCGAATACTTATACAAACGCTTCTTGTTATTTTCCAGAAAGTATTTCACCCAAGAATTGCTAACTTGCTTATGTTTGTCCAGCTTCAGTAGTGAATTTTTAATTCTTCCCTTCTGAATTAGCTTAAGAGTTGTAGCAAAGTGATACATAAATCATGTCCATACATACTCTATTCCATTAAGAATCAGAAAGTCCTTTTTAAGAGTCTGAAAAAATAATGTGGATCTAAAAAAATAATTCATAACTTGTGTCATAAATATAACAGACACTTTGTATATAACACAATAGCATAAAGTTTCATGCCAACAAACTCGGAAGAATGTGGTTTTTTGCCTTCTGGGAGTGAGCCATAAATCACAAAACTGAAATTTAAAAACTAGAGGATTAAAAAAGTGCTAAAAAAAAATGGAGGAAATATTGAAATCACAGCCTTGGAGAGAAAATGCTATTTCTGTTGGAAATTACAGGACAGTCTGTAATAAGGATACGAACCTGACAGAACTTGCTGGGTATGTAGAAAAGATTTTCACGAAAAGTTTTCCAGCAGATCTATATTGCCATTTAGTGTTGGCATGAATAACTTGAGCTGAATTTTACAGTAGTGATAGGGGAGCTATAAGAACAACGCTGTATTAGAAAATGAATCCTTAAAGGCTGTTTCAGAGTCCAGTTGCATAACTGATTGACACTTTTAAGGGAAGAAAAATCCTCTTTCCTTTTCTTTTGCTCTGTTTTCTTGCTCCTGTGGATTCTGCTCTTGCAATGTCTGGATAGGTATGTATCTTCTTTTTGGAGATGTGGAAAAGCATGGGCAGCTTGTCTGCTTAAATGAGTAGTTAGTCAGTCATGAATCATACTACTATTGGGCTTTGCAAAAAAAAATTAAGAGCTTATTCTACAGTGAAATTTTATACTCCAGTTCCATTCTGCTATCTGGTTTGAGAGTTGTAGTACAAGAGTTTGGAAAAAAAATTAAAAATCACCCCAAATGATCATATTGTTTTGACAGGCATGTCAGGAATATCACAGGATCACAGAATGGCTGAGGTGAGAATGGACATTTGAGTCCACCTAACCCAGCAGAACCACCCAGAACATGCTGCCACATACAGGCAGCTTTTGGAGATCTCCAAAGAGGAGACTCCACAGCCTCCCTGCGCAGGCTGTGTCAGTGCTAGGTCACCCTTAGTGTGTAGCGTTCATTGCCTCTTATTCTGTCAGTGGTACCAATGAAGAGAGCCTGGCTCTGTCTTCTTTCTACCCCTCCATCTGATATCTGTACACACTGCTGAGATCCCTCTGAGCCTTCTCTTCTCCAGGCGGAACAGTCCCAGTTCTCTCAGCCTTTCCTTAGACAGATGTTCCTGGCCCTTCACTATCTTTGTGGCCCTCTTTTGGACTCTCCAGCATCTCCATGTCTCTCTCATATACAAGCTGGACACAGTACTCCAGGTGTGGCCTCATGAGTCTTTCAGATAAACTGGTTTAATTAATTATTTTTCTTTTGTTTTGTGTTTATTTGTTTTCCATCTTTCTTAAAAACTATTACTGGAAAATATTTTCTCCATAGGAGTACTTTTTGATTGTTTGTTTGTTTTTCTTCCCAGTAGTTTCCCAGGTATCTGCAGTCACAGGACTTCAAGATATTTATCATTTATGTGCAATATCTAATCACACTAAAAATTGCCTGTAAGACACGATGAGAGAATGTCACGTTTAATGATAGTATATGTGCTTGAAAACTTTGAATCTTCTGTTAGAGCTTGAAGGATTTTCAGTAAATCAGTACAGACCATTTCTCTAATTTTTACACACATCTGCCACAATGCCTTCAAAATAGCATCACCAAGCACTGGTTAGGCAAGTGGAAGCTGAGACTACAGCTTATTTGATACAGCTGATGCTCTTTTCACTGTTACCCTCATCTGGCACCTTCTCTGCCACCCATCTGTTGTGTCTGGGTACAAAACTAGATTACCATCTCTGGAGGGCATTAAGTATTTTTGCTACAGATTTGATCAGTGATTAGTCTAAAATGCCCCAATCTTTGCTTTATTTCCAAGCGTGCCGCCAAATACAAATGGGTAATAAATGGAAAAGACATTGTAGAAAGCACACGTCTTGCCATTCCAAGTTCGCTGGAGTCCAGATGTGCTTATAATTGTCTCAGTTAAAATGTAAGTGTAAAATTGTGCATGTGTGTGAGCCAGTGTATAAGAAGAATGTATGTGGACTTGGAATGTGACTTTAAACATAAATCAAAGCCAAAGGGCATGAAATTGACCCTTGTCAATTTCAAAATAGACATCAGAGTGTTTTACATTTATATTTAAAAAGTGAGTTTGAATAATACTTTTTTCTACATCTTAGTTGAGCTTTGGCCATCCCCATTGTGTTTAATTTCATGGAGATCCAATTATTACACTTCTGTTTGCATTGTTCTTAAGACAAAGCCGCTAATTACACAGGGAGTACAGAGAATCAGCATCTTCATAAGCCAGTCATCTTGCTGTTGCCTGGTAGAAAACATTGCTGCATAGAATGTGTGAGGGAAAAGTACTTACAGCTTTTGACAAAGCTTTATTTTCTGGTGACATTTATGACCAATGCGCCTGAATTTCTGTGAAGGATTTCCTAATAAAACTTATAGTATACGGTTAGTTATTTAATAAGTGCTATGTAATAAGCACTGTTTTTGCTCTTACCAAGAGCTGTTTGATGTTAGCTGCTAGCAGTACACCTGCTGATTTGATAATCAGACCAGTCGATGCTGCTGTGGTGTCTGCTGTGTTCCTCTGTTTTGGACCATCCATCGCTGGGGTATTTCCTCTCAAGTCTGTGTGTGCTCAGGTATAGCCTTTTCAGTTTTGGTGACTGAACCATTCACCTACAGACACCCTTGGCCATAAGCACTGAGTGGCCAGGTTGCCTATGCAAAGAATCTGAAAGAATACCATTGCACAGCTCTCTAAGCAGATGAGGGATGTATGAAAGAAAATAGAAATACAGTGGAAGGGAGTCCTCAATAAAACAGGCAGGTCAGTAATGAAGAATGAGATGTGCTCAACCATGCAATTATGAGCCAAGTGGTTTCAGGAGGCTCTATCATCAGAGATGGTGTTCACTGCAGAGTGAGGCCTTAGCCTTTGGGAGGAAAGTAATTGCTGATGCAAGCAATGCATGCAGATATGTAATGCATGTGGAAAATATCATTTCATTATCTTAGTTCTTTATAGCCTCACAGCAGAAGGCATTCGAAATTTTTCTGATTTTCTGCCATACTCTAAAGATATAAACATACTTTACAGTTCTGAAGGACTAATAGCTGGGGTGAGAAAGACCCTCGTATATCGCATCAGTCTGTGGCAAATGAAGAAAAGTGCACTATTGCAAGACAGTTGCTGTATTGAGTCTTAATGCTTAATGGCTAGAATGAATTGCTTCCTATCATGAAGTTTCATATTCTGTATTTTGTTTACCAAGATAATCAAAATTAGAAAATGTTCCCCATTTATCTGTACTGAAACATTACATTCAACAAACTTGATATCTGAGCCAGAAATAGTAGAGAAAATGAGGTTACAAGCCAAAACCGAGAAAGCCTTAACACAAAGATAACAGTACAGATTGGAACACGGTGGCTAAGATGGAGAGAAACGTTTAATATAAACAGAAATATGAAAGTTTGAGCAGCCTAATTTCTTGAATGCAATAGAGGTTGCCCAGCTAACAGCTTGGAAGTCTGTCTAAACAAAGAAAGATAGTAATTTAAAATGCAGTATTTGTTTCTAAGTAACAATCAATCATGGACATTTCTAGTCCCAAAATAAAAGTGTTATATGCCTTAGTGCTTTAATCCTTTTCAAAGATAAACACTGGAAGGCTGCGGGCTGCAATTAAAGAGGAATGCGTGGAGAAATACTCTTCTAAGATACAGATGCAAATGTTAAGGGTAGGCAGATTTTTAAGTACTTGGCAAGCAACTGAAGGTGAAATGAGAACTCTCTTCCAGTAGCTACAGAAGTGAAACCACCAAGAATGGCTAAGTCTGCTTGTGCCTTAATGGCTGAAACTTCCATTTCTGTGTGCAGAGTCTATGTCTGCACTGTCACTTGCTCATTTTGAAACTGGGAGCAGTCTAGCAGGGTCTCTAGGAAAATAAATATCTCTGTAGAGAGTACTGGGTGTGCCTGCACTGCTCTCACCAGTTCCACCTGCTTCTCTGCAGAGGCTGTGTGTTATGGAATGCCCAGGCTCCCCAGGATCTCTTCTGGTAGTCCAGCCAGGTGCTTTCCTAAGCAAAAGGCACTTGTGGATCAGTTAAGGGTGACCGTAAGGTGGCAGTGAGTAGGCTTACGAAATCATGTTCATCATGTTTGCTATTCATCACATACATATACGAATAACAAAGCAGAAAGAATACTCTTTACTCTAGCTGTTTAGTCAGTTGCCTAAAACCATAATTTACAGCTATGTACAATACCATTTGTGTATATGCTTGACATGAAATTGCCTGTACCTAGGATAAATTATTTAATTAACATTTAGTAAGTGTATAAACATTGCATTGACGCTATCTATGACTGGAGGTGAGGGACTAATGGATATGAGCATGTGACAGAAGACCTGTGAAATATCTCAGCAAAGGTAACAGAGAATAAAGCCACCTCAAGCATACTGTGAATAGAAAGGATGGAAGAGCAGTGGAGAAATGTTATGAAAAAATTATCAGTTGAGGTAAGCTTGAAGAACATCTCTGCCCATTAAGAAGATGGGCATGAAATTAAGTCTAGCTTATCCAAACTTTATAACATTGATTCATTTTTCTATTCTCTGATTTTTGCAAGAAATAATATGTAATGAAGCTAAATAAATTGAAATGTGAGTATGTTGAAAAAAACACTATTTTTTGTTATAAATATAGGCTATTGTAAATTGTTATACTCTTCAGTATTGGTTAACTTACAGCCCTGCAAAGTGACTAGATAATGAGATGACTGAAACTCCTTGACTATTTCTATAAAAAGCATTGTTATCTCTGACTTTTAGATAAAGGCGTCTGAACTACTTCTGTTACCATCCTCCCATTTCCTCCACAGACCTAGAAGACAGACTGACATGAAAAAAAGCTACCACCTCTGCCTCTGTAGTACTTCCATCATGAACACTACAAGCAAAGGGCACAAGTGTAGCTCTTTTTTCTCCCATATTTGCTACCCCGCTGGGCTTTGCAAGCCCTCAGCCTTGGAGAAGTGCAAGCCTTAGAAAAGTGTCTGTATAACTGCACTGTGAAGATGTATTCTTCTTACGTGTGTTGGTATACACTGGAAAGTCGTGTGGTATCATGCTAAAATTCACCTGCCTCCACCTGAAGTTTGTCCTCAGTTAGGCTGCAGCCGCACAAAGAGGTTTCTACTATGCTAACCAATATATCTTCCTGGTTTCCTTGTCCTGCCTTCTCTGCTTATTTCATTTACCCAGCATCTTGTATTTCATAAATTAATTGTTAACTGAGCAGGATAAGAAAACTTTCTAAGTACAGGTAGTAACAAGAGTAACTTCTGTTGAGATACCTAAACAAGACTGGTACTTTTCTTGTACTAAGTGACTCATAAAAGAAGAGTAGCGGCTGGGCTAAGGAGTCTGTAGCCCATAATACCTTTTTGACAAGCACTTGCTCTCATGATGGATGCTATTGGTGTGCTGAGAGTGGATTGGAGACTTCTCAGCTATCTTTCATTCTGTAACATTCCCAGAGGTGTTGAAGTTTACTGTCATCAGAGCTTTCTGAATGCAGGATTATTATCATCTTAGATGGCAGAAATCTACAGACAGATGCTGTTAAAAATGCTTAACATGAACAATAGTTTTAAGAGAAGAAAACTCTGTATGCAGGCAGCAATTGAATTTGTCTTCTATTTGCTATGACTTTATGTGTTACCAGAGGTGCTTCTTGGCAAGACACAAATAACTGGATGTGAATACTGATGTTGCAGAGAGCACACTTCAAGGAAGAAGTGTTTTAATCTGAAAGCGGCAACTCTGTCTTTTATCTCTGACAGAGTAGGAACTCATAATCCTAGTGGGGTTGCTGCAACCTTGTGTTTCCTAACGGACCTCAGACTGTAGAGGAGTTGAGCTGAGCATTCACTATTCCGACAGGACAGAACAAGAGCTTCGAACACTGTTTTTTTCATTAAAGTGATAAAAAAGCTGCACAAAACAAATGGAAAGCATCTCCTTAGTATGTCACTATACTTTTAAATAAGTTTTTGTGAACATCTACTAAAATAAGCTGTTTAGAATTTGCTTCTTTTCTTCCTAACCATTTACCTGTTACATTTGCTGAAAATTGGTGTTGGCTACCGCCAAGACAAATCTTGCTTGGCTTTTTTCAACTTTGCACGCAAGAAAGAGCCTCGAAGTCACTGAGGCATTCCTTGTAGGTAAGACACGCACACTAAGTTTAAATGAATTAAAAATAATACAAAGTGAGAATTAAGTGATCTATCCAAAGTGACCCGGGGACTCTGTGGTGGAAGTG
Source organism: Penelope pileata (assembly GCA_013396635.1). NCBI lineage: Eukaryota > Metazoa > Chordata > Aves > Galliformes > Cracidae > Penelope > Penelope pileata. The sequence continues at coordinate 20,278 of WBMW01001614.1, forward strand.
GAGCTCCTGCACCATGGTAGTGTCCTGTCTGTCAGAGCTTCCTAGCTGCCACTGAGAAACATTAGCATTCTAACACTCGCTTTCTGCAAATACAAATGACTAGGCAAGGCAGAAGGCCGTGGAAAGTAGGCCTGTGAAAGAAGGTTTGTGTGTATTAAACACTGCAGCACATAAAAGCTCTTGTCCCAAAGGTACTGTTTGCATAAGAAGGCAATGACAGAGCTCCATCTAGAAGACAGCTTCCATCTCTGTGGAAGCTAAGATACATTGAGCTCACTATTTTTAGTTTATTAAAGCTATCTGTTATGTTTCATTATTGTCCTGAATTCTCTAGCCTCCTCTGAGATTTGTTACTGTACTCTTTCAGAAGAAGAGCAGCATGCCATGATTCCTCCACCTCCTTTTTCCCTAGCACGTAGACTAAACATTTTGGTTTATGGCAGATGGTTAATGCATAACAGTTGGTCAAGGTAATATTAAGTTTGGTGTCCTTACCAAGAAACCCTTTACTGATCTTCAAGGGTAAAAGAAATTTATCAGTGTGGATCGAGGTTGTGGAGGAGGAGGCTGAGGGATGAAGACATAGTTTTGGGAGTACTTGTTTCTGTTTTGTAAAAATCTGGATGTAAAAGCCTTTACTTTCTTTTCACTACAAACACATGAAGAACCTACAATCCTTGGATATTATTACATTTAAAACAAAGAAGAGTTGTCATGCTGCATACATTTTAAGGGGCATGTTATTTAAAGTCAGGTATATTTTTTTCTACCTGCCTAATTTTGCCACCTCAGTGGAACCTCAGAAGAATAGTTTCAGAAAATCACGTACCTAGTCACGTTCCATTTCGTTATCAACATCAAATTTTCTCCTCCTTATGTAAAACAAATACATTCAGAGAGCTTAAGTAATAAGATATGTGTAAATTGAACTAGCTGCCCAGTCGTAACCAAAAATTCATCTGCATTGGCACAGACATTGTCAGATGGTGTTCTGCCCTTTCTGTTCCACAGACATCCCGTGATTTGAAGTTTATAGTTTTGTGATGTACAGTGGAGTGAAACAGGTGGGAGATCTCAGTACATAGCCTTGCACCATGTTCTGGGTTGTTCTCTTCTGAGCAAAAGACACTGGGGTCAAATAACAACATTCAAACAGCTCTCAAGAGGGTACAGTGCAGTGGAGGTGGCCGGTATGCATATGTTGAAAAGCAGCATAAAGGTACTGCACTTCTGCTTCAAGGCAATTCAGCTCCTTCTGCAAAGACACAAATATCCTTGGGTTTAGAAAATATTGATCTGTGTACAAGGACAAGACTCCATCTGGAGGGAAACACTGGGTTGTAAGCATCAATCCTTACCCTGTTCTATTTGGATAACTTCAGTGTTTTTAAGATCCTTCATTTACCTTGGAGGATCTGATGGCACTGACAGGCATACTGAGTTTACCTGTTCTTCCCAGAGTTTGTCCTTAGTCAAACCTTAAAAACTGAACCAGAAGTGTTGCTTCATGTTAACCAGTTTGATTAATGTAGTAACAATATGAAGAATAAATCATAAACAGAGAAGGAATATGTGCACTACGGGGAATAAATATTGCAGATCAATGAAATCTAGCCAAGAAATTAAGTCCATGTTTTATAACCTAAGATATGAGAGATTTAAAACTCTCCTGAGAACTGGTAGTTTTCCTCCATACTCAAAGTAAAAATCGGTTATTACCGACAAAATGAAGTATTGGCAATGCTTCATAGGATGTTTGTTTTTTGTGCTTTGTAACTCTCCCTTCATGTAATCTTCAGGAAAAAAAGAAAAAGAAGAAGAAGAAGAAGGAATTAGAAAGGCCTATTTCTCCTTTAGCTAGAAAGGTGGCATTGAGAATATCCTGTTTAGCTGGGAAAGCCATTTACCACCCAGGTGGCACACTCAAATGGAAGTGCTGTGCTTTACCACATCTGAGTTGCCCTCAGCATTATAACCTCATGTGTTTGCGTGTCTCCAATAAGAAATACTCTGCACGTAAATTTAGCTATTAAATTGACCTGAATTCTGAACTTTTTTTTTCCTTTGCCAGGACATGCATGCTAGCATTCAGACTATCGTAGTGTAGCTTCTAAAGGCTGTCACTCGCCACTGGTGCACCAGTACTGTGCAAGATCAATGGAACTGTACTTCGTAGGTCCATTATATTAGTAAATCCAGAGCGACTTGATTTTTTCCCTCTCAATCTTTGCTGTCTGAGCGCTGGCCCCTCCCCTCATGTCGGTTTCCCTCTCTTGGCAATGCTTTGGGGAAGAAAGTGCAAGTACCCCTCCGCTCGCTTTATTTAAATGCTCTCCTGTCCGCTCCTCTTCGCCTGGGGAAGCGGAGCGGCGAGGCGGATGGCTCCGCTCGCCCGGGAGAGGCTAACCTGGCTGCTCTCAGAGGAGGGCAGGAGGGGGAGAGCGGGAGCAGCCGCTCTCCCCGCAGCCTCTTTTTTTATGCGGGCTGCCCCTTTCCGCTCAGCCAGCGCAGCCTGCCCCGAGCGGCGGGCCGATCGCCTCCATCCAGCCGCATTTGGTATGCATGAGCTCTGCCGTTCCCACGCAGAAGCCCGCTGTCTGAAGGAGGCTCGGTGGCGGCGCGAAGCCGCTCGCCCGGCCCCTGCCCGCGCCCGGCGCGCCCTGCCCTGCCCTGCNCCCGGCCGCTCAACTGGACTATCCGGAAGCTGTGCCATGCCGCCTTCCTCCCGTCCGTCCGGCTGCTGAAGGTACGCTGACACCCCGCCCTGACCGCCGTGCCGCCGGGCAGCGGCTGCCCGAGCACCGCAGGCGCTGCTGCTGGAAACTCCATCCAGAAATAGTCCCAACTTTCCTATTAATTACTTTCTGCACTACCTTTACAAGCCCTTCTGACTACCTAAAGGTGCCGAAATCGCCTTTCTGTACTCCGATTCGGCACGTTTATCCGTTGACAAAGGCTTGGGAGAGGGGTGGTAAGGGAGTAAGTGACGGTAGGTGTCATGCGCGCTTCCTTTCGCCTTGTCTTCGAGAGATCGAGCCCCGAACTTCCAGGGAAGGAGAGGGAATCTGCTTCTAAGGCGTGTTCCTTTGTGAGCAGCCTTCTACTCCTCGGGGTTGTCGACATGCCGAGAGATAGCCAGTGCCTCTCTGACCAACTTGGAACAGTGTATGAGGGACAAAATTACTTAGGTTGGCTGAAAGCGATGCTTAGGAATAGGGTCAAACATTGGCAGTGCAGACAGCAGCTGCAGTGAAACTTTCTGAGGATGATTTGTTTGCTTAAACCAAGTGACACAATTTTGAAGGAAGGTGCTTGCCCAGAAGGCAATTATTTGAAAGATGATTTGGGATAACAGCGCAGGGCTCCTAATTGTGGCACAAAAGCGTCACTACTACTCCACGTCCCACTGAAGCCTTTAATCTAGAGGCATTTGTAACCAGAATGAAAAATATCATGAATTAACTTTTTGAGGAAAATGAAGGTTACCTTAAACTGTTAAGTCTTCTTTGTTCTTAGAACTTCTTGATTAATTGGACTGTACAATGAAAATTTAAGCAGTATGATTAGGTCCCCACAGGTTTCTGCACCTGTAGTTTTTTTTTTTTTTTTTTTGAATGCTGGATTCATGTCACCGATGGTCTCTTTCATCCTGATGGAATTGAGATTAATTGGCTTTGGAATTAACATGCAGCCAGGTAAAACATGGCTGCTCTCACAGTGTATGGGAACAGAGTGTTTGATATAACCACGTGATTTTGTGTGGATAGCTCGGAAATTAGGTCAGTCCTTATTAATGCAACATATTTGCACAGTAGGGTAGTTAGGATTTTATGTGTTTTCATTGTATTTGTGGTGCACAAGTGACCCTGCTGTGTATAACAGGTATTTGTCACACCACAGTAGGAAAGGACCAGACCAGAAAAATATTGCTATTTCCAAACCCAGTGCATGGCTGCTTGGAAGTACTTTGTGAGCAGCTCGAAAGTGTAGATGATATGACTTAGATTGCTGAAAAATCAAAATACAGCTGGAGTGTAATACAGAACAAATCAGAAAGTGATACGCTTCTCTCGAAATTGCTTTCTCCCAGCTCACCACCCCCTCCTCCCCTTCCCTTTCTGCACCGGAGGTACACGTTAGAATAACCAGACTTTACCAATCAGATACATTTAGGAAAGCATAATTTTCCTGGGGTGTGAGACTATAGATGTGGGAATTTTATTAGCATTCTTGATATCATTAAAAAGTCTGCAACATTTCTGGCAGACAAATGTTGCCCCCTGTGTATGGTTACTCTTCATTGCACATGTTTTAAGGGTGAATGTCATAATTAATTATTAAAAGAGCTGACTAAAATGATTTTCTGAAGCTACTGCTATAACCCTTTAGGGACAGTCAGGGAGTAGAGCCTGCAAAGTGAGTAAGAGCAGGGCAAATAGCCAGAGATAGGCAACCTCTGCGTGGAAGGGTCTGTGAAGCGCGAGAGGGACCACAGCGAAGGAGATCGGTCTCTGGCATCTTCCTGAGCTGATGAGCAGCGCTGGTTGATCAGAGAGGGTAATGCACCTAACAGTGTCTTCAAGACTCCCAGTCAGCTTCTAACGTAAACTTTTTGTCTTTGTCTTTTAATGTGTTCAAAGCAAGTAGTTCAGTTAAAAAGAGGGTCCCATTGTCCCAGCTACCCAGAAGGTACAGAAGCTAATCTGGGTGAATTCTCCTGTCACAAATAGCAGAGTGACTGCAACAGTAGTAAATTGCCAGCTAAGCAGTGTAAGTATTTTCCTTCAGGAATTTGAATTTTTAATTTTTTTCTTTGTATAAAGTTATCAGAGGGATGTCAGCATTCTCTTCTATTTGTATCTTTCTCCAAAAAAGAAAAAGAACCAAAAATGAAAAAATGAGGCCTTTTTTTCCCCCTAGATGAAAGTTACTCCTTTAAGTCCACAAACATAGGAAAGACAAGTGTAATCTTGGCTCATTTTTAATTGCTTAATTTCCACTTGGATTAAGTGGTCTTAGGGGGTAATGCAGTATTACTCTTCAGTGGATGTCCAGCAGATGCTGTTTATACAACCTTTCTCTGCAGAGAGTGCCCTCAGTGACAGAGTAACTGCAAAAACTGATACGTAATGGCACATTTTGTTATTACCTGTTCTATTTATGGTTGCCAAACTATTTCATCGTGTAACGTGGACTTACTTAAAGGAATCTAAAATACCCTTGTATCTTTGCCTTTTCCATGCTTTATTTTAGTCTATCAGAACAAAGTAACTACATAACATCATGAAGTTCAAGAATACATCTTTGTCTGAATTTGCGAGAATGAGAAGTGTCAGAGTTTTTACATGTGATAAAACAATTGTACCATGATCTAGACCTTGATAGTAAACAGCAAGAACTTTTCAATTAATTCCATATCTTTTATAGTACGTAAGAAATTTATAGTGCATACAATTTTAAGTGTAGCATCTGTGCTCTCAAAGCGGTGTATCTACATAAACACTGGTAGCTAGGACTTCTGTGGAGGTCTCACACCTCAATGTACTGACTTACAAATCTATAGGATTGTCTTAAAATGGCCAATTTAAAACAAATAATAAAATGTGCTATTCAACAGGTAAGCAATGCCCATCCTTCTCGTTGAACTGATGAGCAGTGCTGAACTGACAGTGGATTTGTGTCTGGCCACAGTGGCCTGATTTGATTCAGATAAACTCGGATAGCTTGCAGATGCCAACAGGACCAGCAGCTGTTTAACTCTGTTCCCTATGCTTTTCTTCTAGGCATGTGTTTCTGTTCTAAACCACTTCACTAATACCCTCATGTTTAGGAATGGTTTTATAATCCTATTTCCTCAGTGGTTTTATTTATTTATTTATTTTCTAATAGGCACACCAAGTACTAGGAGCTATTATACGCAGAGTACAGATTGAAACAAATTATTGGAGAGCAATTTTATGACTTGTGTCATCAACTCATCCTCCACCGGTCTCATTTTTTCCCCTAATAGATATTTCCTATAGCACTTTCCATGCTGGTATGTTTTGTGGTTGTCTCAGTATGCTTAAAGGCATGCTAACTCACTGTCTAATGCCTTCCCATCTGAAATAAGAGGATTAAGAAGTGCCTGGAGTGCGTGTTCTGAGAGGCTGATTTTGTGTTAGAGAGAGGAACCATCATTCTTCAGATATGATAAGGTTAGTTTCCAGGTGGGGCTTTCCAGACAGTGGCTGTCTGGCTTCTGTCCCTCTATTTGAGTTCTGAAATTTTCTTCCTTGTGTATTTGGCCGAAGTCTTATTGCCTTGATTCTTCTTTATTTCCTTTTATGAAGAATTAGTACTAGTGGCAGGAGTCCTGCTCCACTCAGTGCCATTGTCCATTTGCACAAAGCTCTGGCAGTCACATTTCTGTTTTTTTTTTTTTTACAGCGAGTGAGAATTTTGGGTCTCTGTATGTCAGAAAAAGAGATGATCTCAAAGGAAGGAAGCCCAGTCCAAGTGGAAGGATTTAGAGAAAACAGATGTTTTAGAGCAATGTTATACACTCTTTAAAAATTGATGAATGATGTCATACTGAAGACTTCATTCAGAGTACTCTGTGCCCAAGGAGAGACTGCAGATATTACACTTCTGCTTGGGACAGTTTTACCTAATGATGCATGTCAAGGGAGCAGGGAATGAGTAATGCAGAATAGACAGAGTACTGGAAAGTAAAAGGACTGTAATGTTGAATGAACTTACCACTGATTTAGAGAAGTGCATGTGCGGAAGTACTGTACTAAATCTTCAGATTACTCAAATTACTCAGCTATTATCCTACCCTATTTTCATTAATAAGACTACTAAGGTTTTTTATAATGAATTTTAATTACATTTCAGTAAGTAGACTTGGAAGGCAGGAGCTCTGGAAAGGCTTTGAAAGGAAACAAAATGAATCAGAAGTAACACTGGAGAAGATGTTTTGGTTAATGTTTGCCAGACTGTGGCTTAGTAAAAATGCCTGCTCAGCTCTTTCCAGTAAATACAGTGAACACTTTCTTAACCTGAGCAACAGCTTAATTTAGCTCCAGAAACAGCTGAAAGATTAAAGGGATCAGACACCAAATATCTTACCGAATCAGAAGTCAGATCTCAATTTTGTCGATTATTTTTTGATTGATGTAACAAGAATTCACAAGGTAACTCAGGAGACAGGAGAAAACTAAAAGCTGAAAAGTGGTTAATTGGAATGAGACACAGTGGTTTTTTAAGTGTGACAATACATGCATGTGACATTCTGAAATTACCTAAAGTCTCAATGCTATTTGATTGCCAAATATAGCTTAATTTCTGGATACTTTTTAAAAAATCTAATTTGGTAAGCTGAAGGAACAATTTACTTCTCCAGAATGACTGAAGAATGAAATGTATTCTCTGTAAAACAGTGAATATGCTTCTTAGCACTCCTTTATGAGAAGATTCCATAGTAACAGAGAAACCTGTATTGGGGAAGGAGAGGTGGGAGCTGATTTTTTTTCCCCTTGTGGGTTTTAAAAAAGCGTTACTGGACTGACAGAATATTCCTTTTACTCAGGCAAGGTACTTCAGATAAATAAGCTTTAAAATTACTTTGAAGTAGATTTGTATGCTGTGTTCATGAATTGGTAGCATTACTTGTAGATTGTGTAATGCAGTTAAGAAATAGAAGTGCAGGCTTTTTATACTATTTCATTCATTATCAATGAAAAAGGCATGAAGGTAGACAAAATGTAAAGATTTTTTTTGTTAGCCTTCTGATGTCCAGTTGGCTGTGGGCTCTTCTGATTGCTCACTGCTTAGAAACTGATTCAGGTTATCATTTCAGCTAATTTACCATATTCACCTTTCAAACTGCGACAAAACAAGGGGGCAAGTTTACAAACTTCCAACTGAAAACGTGAGGTGCTTGGATCAAATCCTAATGCATAGTGATGGGTGGCCTGGCACATTAAGTGTTTCTGAAAGTAATACACACCATACTGACAGTAAAATTAGGGTAGTAATTTACCTGTGCCTTGCCCTCAGCTGCTTTACTGGCTTAAATTGTAATAATGAAGGAGCTGCCACCTGTGCTTCCTTCAGGAGAATTTGATGCATCCTGTGAAGTAATGACAGTTCAGCCCATAGGATTGAACCACTTAAAAGATAACCATATAGAAGATATCAGTCAATGTAACAATTTTCCTGTAAATTTGCAAACAGAAAATCTAGTCACACCTCTCTTTATGATGAAATGCAGTACCCAGTAGGAAAGACAGATTAGTTTTGAGAATGCTTTTGAGTTCTGTTCTGAAAAGAATGATTTGTAAACAAACTTCTATTTTCTTGCCACAAACATTGTAGTTATTACAGCTGTAGATATTTTTTACTCTAATTCACAATTTATCTTTAGAAGCCCAAAACCCATGGCACCAGCTAAGAGAAACATACCTGCTTTTAGTCAGATGGTATGCTCCTGTGCCATCAATTTCGTTAGTTAAGGATGGCGGAAGAGAGTTCTGAGCTTGGCTATTGCTGTGTCTTTGCAATTTTTTCCTTTTTTATCAGGAAGTTCATTTAGCACCCAAAATCAGAGGAGTAATGGGTGTAGCTTCAGGCCACCTTTGCACAGCTGTGCTTGCATTACTGCTGCTCAGCGGTTAGCTGTGGCTCTACGACTTCACATTTTTTCAAGCAAGTAATGTCCGCATGGTGGAGACATTTTTCCACTGGAGCTGAAGTAGTGACAATATATCTTTGGGGAGCTGCATGTTCCCAACATCTGGTTATTGCTTGAAGTCCTGCTTCTGGGCTCCCCAGTACAAAAAAGATAGGGGTCCCCTGGAAAGAGTCCAGCAGAGGGCCACATAGATGATAGAGGCCCTAGAGCATCTCCCATATGAGGAAAGGCTGGGTGACATAGAGCTGTTCAGCCTTGAGAAAAGAAGACTGAGAAGGGATCTTAGCAATGTCTATAAATATCTGAAGTGTGGGAGGCCAGACTCTTTTCAGTGGTGTGTGGGGACAGGGCAAGGGGAAATGGCCACAAACTGGAGCATAGGAAGTTCTGCTCCAATATGCATAAGAACTTCTCAGTAAGGGTGAGAGCTCTGGAACAGGCTGCCCAGGGAGGTTGTGGAGTCTCCTTCTCTGGAGATATTCAGGACTCGTCTGGACGCCTACCTGTGCGACCTGCTGTAGGGAACCTGCTTTGGCAGGGGGATTGGACTCGATCTCTAGGGGTCCCATCCAACCTCTCTGATTCTATGATTCTGTGATTCTCAACAAATGCAAGAAGAGCCAGTCCTTCTCACATAATGGCTAGGCATGTTCATGTGTAGAGTTACTGACAGATAACATTTCTTCTAAAGGGGAAGAAAATGTTGAAGCTGGTAACGTTTTCTCTTCTTTTATATACAGAATTAGTAATTTTGTATGGTTGATTCTTTGTTATAGAGTACATTTTTACATGATCTATGATGAAACAAGGCCTGTCAGCAGTTTGCCTTATTGATTAAACCTTCTTATCTCAATTGACAAAAAAGAAAGGGAGAGGTTGAAACAAAAAGCATAGCCCATTCTCTTCACAGTAGAAGTCATGTTTCCATACGACTGCCCACGTGTAGAAAAGTGCACATAAGTGCAGTTTTGAAGAAAGCTGTAATCTGCTAAGTTTTTGTAGATAAAAAGTGGTTTAGATTTTCAGGGTGGAAATGGCTGTGAGAATGCAAAGTGTCTTCTTTTAAACCGGAGGGATTTAGGGAGAAAAGAAAGTTTTGGTTTTTTTTTCTATGTACATCATAGAATGTATGTATATCTATGTATATCATGTATATGTATGTCTATCATACATACATGATGCTACTCACATCAGCACTGTGTGAGTCCTTTTCCAAAAGGATTGGAAAAGTTAAGGTACGGAAATGACTGCCTTTTTTAAATATCCTGCAAAAGCTACAGATTTTCATCATCCTCTTGCACATCAGTATTACTTGACAGTGCTTTCCCTAAGTCCACAACCTTTACTGGTGACTTTGCCTGCATTTTAGAAAATACAGGGGGTTTTTGCCTTCTGCTGTACTGCGTGGCGAGTGGGTTACAGTTAAGGAGGCGTTGTACAATTAATCGAAGGAGGTCCACATTTCCTGCATGCTAAAGCACTTGACTCATAAATGATATCTGCTCCCTCTGGGGCTTAGTCTTACCAAATGTGAGTGCTTACAGAAGGTGGCAAATGGCTGCAAGTCCCACTGGCTTTTCCAAGAGTTGAGAATGTATGAAACTGTGCAGTAGACTTGGATATCAGAAAGTTTCCAGTTTCTGACTGTATTAGAGATATCTTTACAGTCCAGAGACATTAAAAAAACAGATAATTATGATTTTTAATGTATATTAACAGGACAGGAAAAATCAATTCTGATTCTGAACAAGCAGTATTGTTTTAAAAATATCTGTAAAATGCTACTAAGTACAGAAGCAACATAAGCAAGATGCTACAAATACAAATGTGTTAGTAAAATCCTCTATTAACAATGTAAGATTTTAATGTTTTGCAATACTGTTCCATACATCTGAAAGGGTGCCATGTGAGCAATTTAGGCCACAGGTTCACAAAGGGAAGTTGAGTGGTTTTATTCCACCTGAATTGCTAACAAGTCTATGCTACAGTGTAAAAAGAAATGCCCTTGGGGCTCTCTGGAAATTTGTGTCAAAGCTGATAATAAGGCATGGAATAAAATCAATTCATCAAAAATATCTTTCAGCCCCCAAATAATATGATGACATGAGACAGTCTGACAAAGTGCTTTTAGCAGTGTCAAGGAAGTTAGTGAAGAAAATATCAGATTTTTTAATTAAAACAGCCATTGGGCTAACTTTACATTAGTGGGAAGGTGATACAGTGAAAACATTGTCTTTCAGTTACGCATTGCTGTTCAGCTGTTGTTGGTAGATGCAGAGGGCAGATGTAGTAACTTACAGATCCATAGTAACACATTATTTTGCTACAGAAACATACAGTTTTTGGAAACTTGTCTGTGATTTGCTAAATTGTCATGGCATGTTGCTGCTGGGTCTGTTGTAATGCAGTATCACACTTCAGTTTCCCCAAACAACGGATTGAAGTGCATCTTTGTATACAGTTGGAAAAAGACACCAAAACTACAACTGAATGAATTAATTATGGGATATCCTGGGACCTTCCAAACTGATCTTTTTTTGACTCTATGTAGAAAAGTTCCTGTGTTTTCTGAATCAGAGAAGGCATCTTCCAAATGCAATATTGTTCAACTTTTGAGTCCAGTATTTCAGGTTACAACGTTGTGTCTTGTGCAGGAGGCTGTATTTGATGAACACAGTTTTGTGGGTTTTTTGTTTTTTTTCTGACTGCACATTCAGTATTAACACACAAAATCTGTGAAGATCTGCACAGCCTAAACAAAGTACTACTGCTTTTCTTGATTTGCTTTTTTGTTTTGTTTTGTTTGTTTGTTTTGTTATTTCCTTAGATCTCTGTCCAACTCTCTCCTGGCCCTTTTCCTGAACTGCATAATTCCCAGCGGTTTTCCAACATCAAAATGCTCAGCTTGTACCCATAAAGACAGTCGTAGTGACAGGTTACAATAGCAATAATGAGGACAAATAGTTTGCCACATGTAGTCTAATGACTGAGTCATCCATGCAAGAGACCAGATCCATCCACCTTGATGGTGGCATTATGATTGCTCACAATGCTAGTGAGATTAGCACAGCAGCGCTTAAAGGTATCCCTTTGCTTTTGGATGTGATAGCTGTAAGATTGTATATCTGATTGCAAAGTGATACTGGTTGGAAACCAAGTACTATTTTTTTTAATCATTCAGTTCAAATCCAATTTGTCTTAAAAATAGCTAGATGCCAAATTTTTAGAGGTCGTAAACTTACATTACTAGTACATGTACAAGTCTGTGGGGCCAGACAATATGCACCCCTGAGGTCTGAGGGAACTGGCTGTTATGGTTGCTGCTCTCCATCATGTTTGAAAAGTCATAGCTGTCAGATGAAGTTCCTGGTGACTGGAAAAAGGGAAAGATCACTCTCATTTTTAAGAAAAGGAGAATGGAAGGCCCAGGGAACTACAGGCCAGTGAGCCTCACGTCTGTGCCTGGGAAGAGCATGGCGCGGATCTTCCTGGAAGAGATGTGAAGTAAGGCACATGTGAGGTGAGGAGGTGATCCGATATAGCCAGCATGGCTTCACCAAGGGCAGATCATGCCTGACCAATCTGGTGGCCTTCTGTGATGGAGTAACAGCATTGGTGAACAAAGGAAGGGCAGCTGATGTTGCTTACCTGGACTCCTGCGATGCCTTCGGCATGGTTCCACACCACACCCTTATCAATAAATGGAGAGATATGGATTTCAAGGGTGGACTGTTCAGTGGATAAAGAATTGGTTGGGTGGTCACAGCCAGAGGGTTGTGGTCAATGGCTCTACGTCCAGGTGGAGGCTGGTCACAAGTAGTGTCCTCCAGGGGTCTGTCTTGGGACTTGTGCTCTTTAATATCTTTATCAACAACATAGACTGTGAGTTTTTGTGTACCCTCAGTAGTTTGCTGATGACACTGAGCTGAGTGGTGCAGGTTACACAATAGAAGGAAGGGATGTCCACGGCAGGGGGGTTGGAACTGGATGACCGTTAAGGTGCCCTCCAACCTAAGACATTATATGATTTTATGATTCTCCTGTGGAAATAGGGTAAGTTGCAGTATCTCATGAAAGGAGGTCCCCAAATGTTGCTTACTGTATCTGTCCACTGACACAGCCACTACAATATGCATTGTTTCACACAAGGTATTTAAGCAGCTAAAGCTGTAACCTTGAAAGGCAATCTTTTACAGTGATCCTGTGTCTTAGTTTTTAGCTGAGAAAGAAGTTGCTTTTCTGTGAGGCTGTGTTTTGGTTCTAGAAGGAAAAACAAAGATGATAACACCTGGCAGCATTGAACAGAGCCAAGAACATTTCAGTCCCTCAGCTTCTTGTACTGCTCTGCCAGTAAAGGGATTGGGGGAGCACAAGGAGCTCGGAGGGGACAGGAACAGGGCTGCTGACCCTAACTGACCAAAGGGATATTCCATACCATATGACATCATGTAAATATAAGGAAGGGGAGTTAGCTGGGGAGGGGCCACTGCTTGGGGACTGGCTAGGCATCGGTCAGTGTATTGCTTGCTTGCTTTGTGTATTATTTATTTTTTGTGTATATATCTATGTATACGTATACCTACTGTTATTGCTTTTACTTTCTTTGCTTAGTAAATAGCTTTTATCCAAACCCACTAGTTCTACTGTATTTTTCTCCTAGTTCTCTCCCCCATTCCACCTGGGGAGTGCGGAGGGTGACCAAACAACTGTGAGACTTAGCTATCTGCTGGGTCAAGCCACAGCATCCTGTCTGACATCAGAAATATTTTTCAGTGGTGTCTACTTGGATTCTTCTTGCCGCATTTAAAGTCTGTGATTCTTAGTTTTTCCTACTATAAACACAGAGGACACAACCTTTTGTTTTTAAAACTTCCTATGTCCTGTTTGAAAGGTGGATAGTTTAATACATCTGTCCATCTCATAAGACTCTTACCATCTTCCAACATAGATTATTATTTATTCCATTATTTCAGCCACTGAAGCTGAACTGAGATTGCCTTGCTGCTAGCTCTTTTTCTAGTCTCCAGGCATCTTACTTGGAAAGGCCAGCTAGGACATGGCAGACTCCTGCTGAAGTTTCCACACTAGTCTTAGATCTATAAACTGGGGAAGGGTTGATGAGGAAAGAGAAGGTATCACAACCGGAGGCGTTGTGGCTCTTATTCATTTGTGTCTTCTGAAGAGACTAAATAAGACCTCTGTTAAATTGCCTTCGAAGCCTTTCTGATTTAGCTGACTTTACAAAAACATGGGGTGACTAACAACGATCAGTCTTCAGGGAGAGTTTTGGGGTGGCACAATCTGTTTGCACAGTAGAAATATTCTTCTTGTATCTTTGCTTAATAAGAAGAACAGTGTTTTTAAATTATCTTATTAGCAAAGAAATTTTAAAACTTGGTGTGATGGACAATCAGCATTCCAGTCCTTATTAAGACACTGAACTTCAAGTGTACATACGACCTCTATTACATACAAATGAGGAAGCTGGATGCGTATGTGCATTGCTCTGGAATAAAAGGTGGCTTTTATCCTCCTAACACAAATTTGGAAGGGGAAAAGAGAAGGTTTTTGTAGATATCCTAGTGGGAAATTAAATGTGATCAGGTTATATTATCTTGATACATGTGATTATTTGAGAAAAATTTAAAGATAAAGATCTGATCTATTAAGCCCAAAATATCCTATGCAGCTTTTTTATTAATGATAACTGTGGGAGCTTTAGCTTATTCAAGATGGGAATATTGAATTGTTCAGGGAATTGCTTCTGCTGCGAAACTGCTGTCTTCTATTGCTAATATCCAAGGATGAATTCTTTTCTTTTGGTTACTTTTATTTCTTAAGTAGCACAAACTTCCAGTTTTATTTAATGTTCAAAAATTCTCAGGCATTACTGAAAAATCCCCTGAAAAAATAGATGTCTATAGAGTTAGAACAAATGAGAAAAAATACTTATTCACCCAGTATTGCAGTTTGCCAGGAAAGTGACTACAACAGAAGCTCTTAAGTAAATACTGAAACTGAGCAAATTGTTTGCATTAAATTGTATGATAAAATTAGCATCTCAGCACCATGAATTGTTTTAGCACAAATAGTTTCCATTGATTTATTTAGGACCCATCTGCAATCCAACTGAATCAATGCAGGCACTTTCACTGCTGTGACACTTGTCTGCTAGGTAGCAGAGATTGAAGTTTGAAACAAAAACACTGTAGTACTCCAGGATATGTATAATGTAGATTATTTTATTCTCATTCAAAACTGGGTATGTGTTCAGCCATCTCTGCTGCAAATAGTTGTGTACATAAGTAATGCTGCCAGTTTTTTCATGATCAAATCTTCAAGTCCATGCTCACCTTGAAGTAAAAAAGGAGGATAAAAAGCTGAAGGAAACTATCTTAGATCATTAAATAAATAAGAGTAACTAAGGAAAAAAATACAGTTTAACTTGATTAGCAGAATAGCATAGAAAAAATACTTCTTTCATTTCCTTTGGGGAATGAGGATATGCTTATTGTTTATGGCAGTTCTAGCCCTGATTTGCATTGATGCAATCACTAAATAGTGTTGTATTACATCTAACCCATGTTTATGTTCCTAGTCCTTTGGAACTGCAAACTGAAGTATTCTTCTTTAAGCTCCTTTTGTGGAATACGCTTTATTTCAACATCCAGGTGATCACTTAACATGTCACTACTTTTAGATTCTTTGTGACAGTCATTCAGGCTCTTAATTCTGCTCTTAGCACTTGTTAGTAAATGCCCATTTGAAAGGCAGAGGCCATTTTACATCAGGAATGATTCCTTCATAACTGTGGTTCAAGTTTGACTAATATGATATTTGAACCCCAGTTCTGGAATATGCTCTCTTCCATGTCATTAGCAAAAGCAGAAGTATTACTGCAACACCATCTGAACTAAGCTGACATGTCTTCTTCCATAGCATTTCTTCCTCATGCAAAATCCCTATAGAATGCACTGGATGTACATGTACAGTCTAGAAGAGTGTGTCTTGCAGATTAAAAATCCCAGTTTGGAAGTATCTGTTTTTTGTCATAGTGATTACAGTTCTCAGAGTTGCTTTATGTTGCTTTATTTTTGTGTGCTCAGAATTAATATATCTTGACTAATTTTTACTTACTTAATTTTTCAGAAGCTGCTCTGACAACATTCTCTGTAAATAACTGTCTATCAAAGCCTGTTAGCTTTTTCTCTAAAGCTGGAGAACCCAAAATCACTAAAATGAGGGTCTTGTAATGTGTCTATACTAAAACCACACCATTTAAATTTTATCTTTTTCTGGATTTCATATTGCATGCTTCCATGATGCAATAGGCTATGATTCTCAATCTCAGATTGCAGGTCTTCCTCAGGTACTCAATTTGGCTGTCATTAAAACAGTTGCTTTCTGGTATGGGAAGCTTTCTAGCTTACTGGGAGGCCATGGATAATATAACATAATGCATTTGGTTCTGTGCAAAAAAATAAGCATTCATTAAGGAATGAGATCTCCATAATTAATTCAGGTAGTTGATATGTATGATCTGAATACTCTGTGAATACATAAATGCTAAAACACATAATGCTTAAAGCAGCACATTATTATATCATATTTGTTTGGATTACTTATATATTAGCATGTCTCTGCTAGTGCTGGATTTTTTTTTTTTCAAATTCCATTCATAGAAATGGGTTATTTAAGCATAAAAATTTGAATTCATTTTGCAAGACATATTGACAAGGTGAAAATTCAGATTCTGTAGTAAGTAAAATAAAACAAATGAAAATAGAAAATTTAACAGAATGTTACTGAACTTCAAATACAGGGTAAAATATGAATACATTTTAGAATGTCATACTAATATCATTTTCTTGCAGAAAGTTTATCTAATCAAGTTAATCTTTTCAATAAGTGTTGATTGCTATCTGCGTTTCTGATCCCTCTGTGGAGATAGGAGATTACTAGACCCAGATCTGAGCTAAAATTAGTTAGCTAGTATATGTCTGCATGCCTTCCAATTTCGTATTTTACTGTCAATATTGGAAATAGTGGTGTCAAGTGGAGCTCATGGTGGACAGCAAGGTGTACTGGAAGGACCTTGGCAGTGGGCTCTTGCAGCAAAGAGGGCCAACTGCATCCCGCACTGCCAGGAGTGTAGCCAGCCGGAGTCAATGGAAGCAGTCCTTCTCAAGCACAGGAAGGGAAGATGGAGAGGAAATCTTATTTCTAGCTTTCTATATGCAGGCTACAGAGGAAATGAACCCAGAGGTTTTTTCAGAGATGTGAAGTGTCAGGTTAAGAGATAATGGACACAACAGTAAGGAACGGGTTGCATGAACGAGCTGTAGACTTTCTGTCCTTGGAGATCATAGAATCATAGAATGGTTCAGGTTGGAAGGGACCTTAGAGGTCATCTTGTTCCAACACCCCTGCCATGGGCAAGGACACCTCCAACTAGACCAGGCTGCCCAAATTCCCATCCAGCCTGGCTTTGAATACTTCCAGGGAGGGGGCATCCACAACTTTTCTTGGCAATACTCAAATATACTCTAAACTGAGATACTCAAAACTGAGGTGGATGGGGACTGAGCAACCTCTTCTAACTGGAGCTGGCTTGTGAATTGTGCTTTCCTGATTCGATATGTTTTGCAAAATGGAGTAAAGAGGGTTAATCTTCAAAGCAAATATCCTTGGCTTTGCAGGCATGTCCACTGTTTTAAATGTGGGCAGAGATGTATTTTTAAACATTTCCTTTAGTGCAGAACAGCACTGCAACTGCTGTCTGTTGACACAGGATTGTCTGAAGTTCAGGAATTGTTGGAGGAGTCTTCTGAAGTTTCTCCCAGTGCTTGGTGGCAGTAGATACATCAAAGTTGGAAGGTGACGAACTTTGCATGCATTCTGTGAGTGGGAAGCAGAGTGTTTCCTATGTACACATTACCTTGCAGTTATGTTCTGAAGTTGTTTTTACTGTAGCTGTTTTGCAGCTAAGTGTTGTAAATTTGCTTGGATGGCTGACTGCGTCATGATGGTAGTAACTGATTTACAGCAACAGGCAGTTTTCAGAAAGTCCAGACAGCCACTGTGTCTGTAACTCTTCAGCATGCTAGCTGTTGAGTGAGCAATTTCTATCAGCTACTTTCTGTCAAGCTGTTTGTTATCCATGACCTAGTTCATTTCAAATCAAATACATGTTTATGCATAGTTACGTGCAGAGAGTCTATCAGTCATTTCTTTGGCAGAACTGGTTTTGATACGTCTGTATGGAGAGAGCCAGGCACCACTGGCAGCCATAGAGAATAAAGTACCCTATAAACCACCCAGGCAGGATTTTGTATTCAGGCTCTGACTGTCTCCTTTCCAGAGAGAGAAGAACAGAGATCCTGATTGTCGTAGTGTTAACAATGAGGATGTGCTGCTTGCAGCTATGCCAGCAAGAATGATAGGTACAAGTGCCTGGAGCCTCTTGTGTTATGGGTCTCCTTTGGGTGGCGGAGGCAGTGGCTGATATGGATCATGGCACGGTAGGAATTGGTGCCTCCTAGTCAAACTCAGAGACCTCAAAACTACTGGAGCCAGATCTCTGAGGTTAGCTCTCGTCATCTCTACTGAAATGGCCTTCCTGAGCTACTGTGGGATCATTGCTCTGATTCAATTTTCACAAACAACTTCATGCTTCTGACTGTGAACCATGACCACAGACACAAGGTCACAGTCCTCAGAGAACTGCTCCAGGGCTGTGCATGAAGATTTGGAGACAGGGGTTGTTGTAGGGCAGGAGGTGTTAAAAAAGACTGCAAGGCTGTGACTTTCCTCTGTCAGAGCTGGTCTTGATTAAAGGTAGCCAAACTCTGAGGAGCTGGGAAAAAGACTGCAGAGGAAAATTACATAAAAAGATGTTTTCAGACTGGTCAGGGCAATCAAAGCTTGTGGATGTACTCAGGGCCACAGACAAACTGCACTGAGATGCAATAGTGATCAAATGTATCTATTTCATTTTTTTGGAGAAGGGAAGAACAAAGCACTGAGAGGGGCTTTCCAGTCTCTTTTGGATTGGTGTTGTCTGACCTTATCTATATTTTCTTCATATTAGAACTTAAAACAATGTAGTAAACCATCTGTTTCATTAGTTCCCTGATATCTTTCCCATTTTCTTTAGGTAAGCAATATAAACACTGTTATTCATACAGGCTGATTGCACATATGCACTCAAGTAAAGCATATTTTGGGGGAAAAAAGAAGCTTTCAAGATCTGTGTTATATGTTAAAATGAATTTTCACTGAAAGTAAATATATAGTAGAATATTTTATGGAATAAATGTTTCCTCTTGCAGAATGTACTGGTGTGACTAAATTTTAGGGTAAACTGCTAAGCCAATGGCAGTTTCTCAAGGCACTGTATTTGAAGCAGCAATTAAGGTATTGGTATGTATAAAACAAATAAAAGTTTTCCTACTGCATTGGCGGTGTAAGTTAGTATTTTCCACAAACTTTCAACTTTGCTATTCCTTTTTCAAAGGAAAATAGATATGATATCGTTCTGAAAAAAATAAGCATTTTTTCTTCAGTGTTGATATTGGAGCTGATAGCAATCAGTACTTGCTTGTAGAGTAAGCTCCCCCCCACCCCCACCCTCAGTGTGTTACACATTCCATCTCCTGAAGTAGTTTTCTTCTAAGCCTACTTACATTAATAAACAATACTGTGGAGGAAATCACCCAGCTCTGGCTGAGCTCATAAATATTCTTGTACATCTTCTAGTCATGGTGCTAGCTATGACTTTGTGCCCTGTAATGGTTGTGGGTGCAATTTGAAGAAGGCTGTGTGATGTGAGATTTCGGAAGTACAGGTATTAATCTTGTCTTACAAGGATGAGGAAAATTAAATCTGTATCCACAGTTTGCACAGTGGAGGAAATAATTCCTCAGTAGTCTCCTTTCCATTTATAGCCCAGTACAGAGAAATTGAAACTCAAACCTTCTGATGCAAGATGGTTTCAGATGCTCTGGAAGAATTATGTTCCCTTCCTCTTCTTTCCTTGTTCCCTAGGAATTGGCCGGAGGTTGGTTTCCTTTTCTTCTTTCCATGAGAGATTAAGTGGTGACTGTACCTGAAAGCAAAGTACTAACTGTTGGCCAGTTCTTCTGGAGGATCCTGGAGGATCCTTTCTAAGTGCTGTAGTAGCAACACATGCATTTCTTTCTAACACATTCTTCATTCATGTTGAAGAATGACACTTTCAACACGAGTCATTTCTCGTGACTAGAGCTAGATCTAGTCACGTTTCCATTTCTGAAGCACAGAAGACTGATCACCTGTAAAGTCATGCAGCTATATCCAGTCAGATGACACAGAAGTTATTCCCCAGTTCAGAGGTGATGTTCAGAGGACATTGGTGATGCCCTGAGGTCTGCTGTTTCCTTCCTTCGACGTATGACAAAGGGATTTATGAAGTTTGAATGTTTGTTAACTTAGTTATTTGGTCAGTTGTTAATCATTTCAGCTAAATACAGAGATCTACTCTATAATGAAGGCAGTACCGTGTGATTTATTTTTCTGAATGGCTTTAAATTACTTAAAAATATTATAAATTTATTTATTTATTTTTAACATTTAAATGTTTTCTTGAGAAGAAGTGAAAAAAAAAACACATTGCAGTGAACTAGTTTCCTCCTCTGTGTTTAAATGAATTAGAGACAGAGAAATACTACTTTTCTTAGCAAATATATGGTCTTTTGTATAACAAAATATAGCACTTCTAGTACAGTTTCAGTTGAAAAAAAAACACCACACCAACATTCCTGGATTCTAATTTAAGTTGCTGTTTACACAATTAAAACGTTCAAATATGATGTGCTTTTTCAGTAGTTATTATTCCCATTGACAGTTAGATGCTAAGAAACATCTACTAATCTCTCAATATTTTACAAAACCATATTTGGATTTATAGTCAGGAAAAGTAGTAGGACCCCAGAGTAACATCTTCTCAATTTGTGATGCTTTCACCTTGTATGAACCAACAATGATAAGATTGATTAATTGACTAAGGAAACTCTGAAGAGAATTCAAGGGAACAAAGAAGATAGCATTAGTGATTCAATAGGTGATTTGTTTAGTTGTGAGCCAGTGACCTGAACCAATACTTCAGTATGGTATTAGATGAATTGTGTTGCTCTTTCTGATGGAATAGAAATTAAGGTTAAGCTCATTCGTATAATCACAAAGTATACACAGCTGTGTCATGGGCAAATTTCACATTTTGCGCATTACCTGGATGACTTCAGTATGGGTGTGTATTTGTCAGCTTAGAATGGCCAGTATTTCAGGCCTGTGAGAAAGTTTACTTAATCATCTGCATATCCCAGCATGGGTCTAATGCTTCCTTGTGATAGCAAACATGCTTGCACAGATCATTTGTTCTTTGTTCAGGTTCTTTTTTTATTTTTTTTATTCTTCATTTTGGAACGTTCAGGTGAAAGATGGTAAATGCAAGTTACTGTCTTCAAGGCCATGCAGAATGAAGATACAAATAAACTATTTTAAATCCATAAATTTCTAGCTGAGAAAATGAAACATTTCTGATAAAGTTTTTGATAACAGGAAACTACTAAAAATATGAAAATAAGATACATATTTATAAAGCCTCTATTAAATAATTTTTTTTGTCAGCATATAAGAGCAACAGTAATAACTGTCTGTGTGTTCTTAATCTTTGCAGCAATCATGCAATGATACATGCAACTGAACTTACTAAAACCAGGTACTATGTTTCCCATAGCCAGTATTTTTGTGCTCACAAACAAACAAACAAATCTGTCTAATCATAATGAAGTTAACCTAAACTCTAATTTTGTCCTGTAAACAATTACATGTTAAGGAAAAAATAAGTAAGAGGAAGACTTGTATTTCTCTTCAAAATGACTTCATATTAGAAAACAGTTACACTGCCCCAACAAAAGTGCTGATATCCTCATACTGAATCCTACTCCATGTCCTAAGGGACTTCATTCACTGAGATGCATATACAGATGGCATGAAGACTTGTCCTATCAGAGAGCATGAATTGTCCTAAGTTGCAGCCTTGGCTGTTCTTGGATGTTGATGCTAGCAGGTAATCTTTTTCTGTTTCATCCTTTCAGCATACCATATTGGAACTATATGATTGCACAATAAAAATTAGGGGTGTTTAGGCTCAGAATTTTTCTTCATCCTTTCGTAGACCCTGTGTTACCTCTACATATGGCACATATACTTTATTGTGAGGCTGGGATATCAATATATTAAGTTAACTACTTGGAAAAAAAAATGACTAGTGAAATGAAAATGAAGTCAGGGATTTAAGATTTCAGGGCTAACGCCAAAGGGCTTTGTTTGCCTGTTGTGTCTTTTTTTTTTTTTTTTAATTAGGTAATGAATTTCTTAACGAGTGGTCTATCAATTGCTTTCCTTTGTGCAGGTATACATAACACAAATGGTGGTATTTACTTAATGATAAGTAGCAATGCATTTCTTAAAAAGCAGTTAATGATAACACCATAATAACAATAATTATAAAATAAAATTGATGATGCCTAAGTTTGGTGCCTATTTAAATTCTTCCATTTAATTCATGCCCTCAAAAATTAAGAATACCTCGTTATTCATTGTAAATTAGAATGTCTTCCTCAGGAAGCTGAAGTATAAGGATTGCAGGCTAAAATTAAGATAAAATAGTGAGCCTGTAAAAGGAAGGGTTAGAGGAGCAATGCTGAATTACATGTAATACCTCAATGAACACCAACATGTACATTCTTCATGGAATAAATCTACACTGCACATTCAAATCTATACATAAAATAAATTATCAAATGCAGTTTTTCAACTACAGATTAGGAAATATTCTTTCCCAAATTGCAAGATTGATTTTTATAAAGCAGATTCAGCTTTTTTTTCTTATTGTGAGGTTGATTATTTTTGCTTGATAGATGTACTTTGTGTTAGTTCATACAGTGTTTTTGTTGCTTATTCATTTCCCTGAATTTTCATCTTCCAGTAAAAATCATGAAGACGTCCACCATGCTCACCATGTTTTCTTTGTGGTATAGTCTATAATTTTCATTTGATCGGGATATATTGCTGTGGAAAAGAGGAAGATGTCATAATTCAGAATGGTATGCATTGGCTCAGTGTATGTGTTTGCTTGGTATTCTTAAACATGGCTGAATCTAACAATATTCCAGATCAAAATCATAAATTGTGGGTGGATGATCAGAGGAAATGATTATATTGGCTACAGTAAGGCCACTTTCTAATTGCACTAAGTTTTCAGTCCCTGATTCTGGACTGTGTACAGCTCTGATAAGATGTGGTGTACTATTTTGTTTGATTTATGTAATCTAATGTTATGTATTTACATACAAATACTTTATGACCACTTCGAGCTATTGGTAAAAACACCTCTTAAGTCTAGTGCGCATTATTTTACAGGAGATGTGGTATCATTTTCTTATTAGACTTATAAAATTCTTGTTCATTTATTATGTTAAAATAGTTACAGTATTGAGTTAACCTCAGTTGTGATTGTACCTTGGGTGCTGAAAATAGCAAATACAAGCAGATATCCATGGTCCTAGTGATGTGACTCAGTTTTATGAGTGATGCATGTTTTTTCAGTTCTCATTTGAGTAAGTCTAGTCCAGATATAGTGCTGCTGATCACAACTGGACAAGTGTGGTCTTTGGTTTATTCATGCACCTCATTTGTAAGATATGTGCTTCTACTCAAATCAGTTGGCAACCCAACTGTTCTAATTGCACACTGCACTGGAGGCTGGCGATGATTCCAGTTCATTGGGTTGTATATAGCATATGAAGATACAATTGACTTCTTTATTATCACCTTATGGACCATAATGAGATATCATCTCTTGAAGAAATTCATTTTTATTTGATTACCTTGCATAAAGCCACACAATGTGAAGATTTGTAACATTAGTTGACAGTTGGCTGCTGTCTTTGCTGTAAGAATGCAAATCTCCCCAAGTGCACAAATTTCTATTGTATGGAACATTTGCTTTTGTGTAGAATGGTTTACTTTTATAGAGCATCTTTTCCATCTGGATGACTTGTCTTTTCAGGTTACATGCACTTTGTTGCACATTCACAGCTTGCATTTTTTTTTTTTTTCCTGCAAGACCTCTAACTTTCCCAGTTGTCTGCTACGTAACATGAGATCCATAAGGCAGATTTTTGTCTTTGGCATCGCAGCATAGTTCAGTTGTGATAGAAATATAGTTTCTTCTGGTCTTCATTTGTCTGTGAAACTTGCCTCTTTTGGCTTCAATTTCTGAATATTATTATCCATCTACTAAACGAGCATTGGGTTGTTTTGTGGGCATAAAGCACATGTGATGAGCTGTGTGTGAGTATAAAATATTTGGCTCCTTCTTCTCATAGAGCATATGTTCTGCTTTTATATTCTGACATTTTTTTTCTTTTGATATTTTTCTAGGAGGCAACCTTTTATTGTTGTAGTCCTCAGTAGGCCTCAACAGAAAAGTGTTTTCTTATCCTGCCAGAAGCACTGAGATTTGCATAAATTCTTTCATCCCCTAGAAAAAATCTGACATTGCCGTCTCTTTTCTTAGTCCCTCCTGAGACATATAGTAAGCCTTGGTTCAGAATCTGCTTTAGTGAATATTAAATTATTATATCATCTTTCTTCATTGTGCATTCCAATAAATAACTAATGGTAAATTCCTGAAGATTATCCAGGTAGAGTCTTAGTAGATTGACTATCATTTAATCAGGTGAATTATTCTTTATTATGATTATAACATGATTACCTTCTTGGACAAAGTTTCTTTTCTTTTTAAAAAGATAACCATTTTTATATAACTTACTGAGTAGTTTAAATGGCACTTAGGAAAACATACCATGAAATTTTGAATACTTCATACCTTTCTGTTTTTCTCCATTTGAAATTAACTTACTTTTAAAGAATACTTCATTTTAAGGGGACCTTTAAAAATTTCTAAACATGAAATTCTCATTTATTAAGCTCTGTATAGTTTGGGGCTCTACAGTCTAAATAAGATGTTAAAGAGTTTTAAAGTGTCCGGTGGAAGGCAACAGGTCTAGAAGGCATGTCCTGTGAAGACTGAGGATACTCGGGTTGCCCATCCTGGAGAAGAGGAGGCTGAGAGGTGACCTCACTGCTCTCTGCAGCTCCCAGAGGAGGGGAAGCAGAGGGAGGTGCCAGGCTCTGCTCCTGGTCACCAGTGACCGGGTGCATGGGAACGGCACAAAGCTGCGCCAGGGGAGGATCAGACTGGGCATCTGGAAGAATTTCTTTTCCATGAGAGTGGAAATATACACTGAAACAGGCTTCCTACAGAGGTGGTTGATGCCCCAGGCCCGTCAGTGTTCAAGAGACATTTAGTAATGCCCTCAATAATAATGCCATAACTTTTGGTTAGCCCTGTAGCAGTCAGGCAGCCGGACTAGATGGTATTTGTAGGTCCTTTCCAAGTGAACTATGCTATGCCAGTTAAGACTTAGTAAATGCTAGTAGTTCAGTACTCTAGGACCCAATTCAGCTTAGTCAGAGTGGAGAGTCCAGGCCTCAGGAGTTCACAGGAATATTACACAAACTTTACACATGGCTGCTATATTTTTCCATTGCACAGATTCTGTACCGATTCTCATCTTGATCAGCATCTATATCTTCTCTAACAAGGAGAAAAGAAGCACAACATTAAGTGTTTTAGTTGATTCTTTCAGATCAGATGACAGCAATTTCCAGCCTCTAGGGAAACAACTTTTTAAATCAGGAACAATGTTATTCCTATTTTATTCCTTCTGTTTTTATTTTTTTATTATTTATTTTTATTTTTATTTTTTTAGCCCTACCTGCTCTTGTGCTTTGAACATGGTGTTAGAGAACTTTTCCCAGATATCCATAACACCTTTTGAAGTACTGAGGAAGCCATTTCCCTCAGTCTTTAAGAAGGACCATACATTTTGTAGAACCACTGAACAGATACGTAAACAGGATGTCTTCTGCAAGGGTAAAATGTAAAAGGACAGATGTAGATTTTTGGTTTGGTTCAAAGCCCAATGATTTATGCCCAACTCACCTTTTCCAGCACTCTTTTATATACTAGACTTTAAGCAAGATCATTTTTGTCTGGCAAAAACTAAATGGTTGTTGCAAGGGAGCACCTTTGGTGCTTTGGAATTCCAGTTGCTGATTCCTACCAATTCTCTTTTGCCAGTATCAGTATTGATGTAGCCACATTCTGAGCAGGGCAGTAGCAGATCCATCTCAGAAAGGTCTCCACTTTGTCAGCACAAGGGAAGGCAAAAGGACTGAGCTCCTCGGGACGGAAGAAAAGGAGGATTGCACTTTTTGGCTGTAGCTCAGATTTTTACCAGATTAAAGAACACGTATGACCACAGATTTATTGGGTGTCTTTGCATGTTTGCTCTTTTCATGGCAGATTATTCAGATTTCTGTTGAAATGTTCAATACAGTGAGCACTTGATACTAGCTCCTTCCTTTCTTCATTCATATGAACATTTTTACTTCATTTTCTTTGTTCCTTTTCTGCAGAAAATTGTGAAAATTGCATGCTAAAAGAGACAGTATCCTCTCAACCAAGGAAGCAAATTCAGTCTGCATTATTAGCATTTTTCATACCCTGCATATCACTGTATCCTGTTAGTTACCAGCTTTTGCATTCCTTCATTTTTTTCTTTAGCAGCAGTGATCAGAATTACTTTTGTCAGGGACGCAGTGGGCACATTGCTATGGTAGACCTTAATTGTTTATTGTGATGGTAGCTTTGCCCTGACTTTCAAATGCTTCTGAAAACATAAAACTAATAGGACAGATTGTTCACTGTCTTACATTGGTCTCACACAGTTAGAAAGTCAAAAACACTTGTTATGTGTATTTGGAAACTGTGCAGCTTCAT
The DNA here is from genome assembly GCA_013396635.1 of Penelope pileata. NCBI lineage: Eukaryota > Metazoa > Chordata > Aves > Galliformes > Cracidae > Penelope > Penelope pileata. The sequence continues at coordinate 46,908 of WBMW01001614.1, forward strand.
GACAAATACATCTAATCAAATGAATTTCAAAATAGCAGGGAAGTTTTACACAGAATTTCTTTTGACCTTTCTGCCTTAACTGTTCTGAATACAAGAGCTGGGCACACACTTAGACTATGCAGTTTATCCATATATGAGCTCAATATGTAAATGAAGTTTATTCTCTATGCCTTTTATTTGTAGCGAAAATGGTATTACCTACAAGTCTAAGAAGACTGGGTAAGCAATGGAAAACAGATGCTTCTCTCTGTCTCTTTAAATCATCTTAAATTGTGACCTGCAGGAGGATCAACAGCAGTGCTAATATAGATGAGTAAGCCTATGACAGATGCTACCATGATTTTGTTAGAGCAATTAATACAAAGACATCACTTTCTTAAGCAACACTGGGCAGAAAGAATTGTTTCAAAGGCGGAGAAGAAATAGTAAGACAGGTGTATCTGCAACAATGGCCTTATTTCTGTATGGTTTACAGTGAATTCTGTTACTTTTGAAGGCTTGGATTTGCAAGCAGGTATTCAAATGCAGTTTTGCATGCTAGCTAGTTTTCTTAAACACTGACATTGTAATAGTACATTATGACTACAATTCAGCAGGATGTTGTGACAGGCAATGTAGAAACAGGTAATATGTAAGTCAGTCTAAAATCACTGCTGTGAACACCTCAAGAAATAAACAGAGATCAATACAGAAAGAGAGTGTTTGTGTAACTTCAAAGTGCGGCTTAGTAGCAAAACTGAAACCCTGCTGCTTCCTTCATTCGCTTTAGGGGTTGGTGACTTCTGGCTCAGGCAGAGCAGTGCTTGGTTCCTGTGAAGCTTGGGGCTGCCTTCAGTGCTGGTTCACTTAAAAGTTCTAAAACAAGGGTCTGTCTTATAATTATAATGTAACATGTTTTAATATAATAAACTACATTTTCACATAGTGTTAATATTGGCCCAGCTTTAACAGCTGCTACTGTTACTGTGCTACTACATGTTACTAAAATATTTATTAAAAATATATATTCATATCTTAGTATCTGTTGTGTCCAGATAGGTTCTTTCTATATATTTTAAATCTGGTGAGGTGTATCTTCCTTGTAAGTTTGTAATCTTGATGTCCTTGAAGTGAGTTTATGCTGAATTATCTACAAAGACATTTCCCCTTCCACTGGATAATAATAATATCAGGATCACTGCAAAGTTCTTTGGCTTTTGCTCAGAATATAATTGGTTTGTGTTGTGTTTTTTTTTGTTCTTGGTTTTTTTTTTTTTGGTTTGTTGGGTTTTTTCCTCCTGAAATAACTTCTGTATATCTATAGTGTATCTGTATCCTATGGAAAAAAGATTAATGTTCTCAGAATTGTGTGCTACTTGAACTTGTTGATTCTCCACTTCTTCAGGCTTTCCTGGTGAATGCTTTTTTCTTTGAATCCCATCAAACTTTAATGTTGATATTTAAGAGAGTTTGACATCTTATGTTAGGCAGTCTCACATGAATACTCTTTTTTGATAACAAAGTCTAAGATCTACTTTTTTCTTCCCCAAGTAGCTTCCCTTACTTGTAAGTAGATGAGCGAGTTACGGAAGTGCTAGCAGGCAAAAGAAAGTCTCATGCCTCAGGGAGGATGTATTCTGGAAATAAATGAAATAGAGGCACATTGCACTAGTGGAATATAAAAGAATTATTGTCTGTTTTTCTAGAGGAGAGAAAATATTATTTGATGTTCAAACTGTTCAGCTCAAGGGTCTATGAATATGCAGCACTGACTCTGAAAGGTAAATACAGTGTTATATAGATATTATCACTGAGTATCATGCTGCTACTTCATGACAAAAGACCAGGTGTTCTGAATACTTGGTTATCAGTTTGTCATTCCACTAGAAAGCAAGATTTTATGCTCTCTTGTTTTGTGTGTGCAGAATAAATAGAACAGGTTTTAAATACAGCTTAAGCTTTTATGAGCTTTTGTTTGGTTGATTAGGTAATTAATAGCTCTGTTTTCTATAATAATTTATTTGAGATCAGAGAATAGAATAGTTTTCATTGTTCTCAACTGTACATAAAAGTGTGCAAAATATCCATAGTAATAGAAATGGTGTCTCACTGAAAAGGTCTTCCTGGTGTAGCAAAATATCTATACCCAGTAGTCCTTAACCAAAAAGCCTTTCCCCTCAAAATTTGACAATACATCTTCGTATTTATTGAGTTGCTCAATTTTCATGTGTTTGTAACAAATCAGGGGTGAAATGGTAATCCTTCACTTACACACAATATGTAGAAACAATGCACAGGAACATAGAACAGACATAATCTACCCTTGTGAAATTAAAACTTAGCAGCCAGCAAAACCCGCAGAATACCAGAATCATCCGCTAAAAGCATTATCCATGCTGGGAATCTCTGCAACAGCTTGTTCATCAAGGTTGGCTGAAAGCAAGATTTTGGTTTGCTCCACTGTATTGATGATTACTTCACCAGAATCAAGAAACAAAGTAAAGCAAACTCAGAGCAATTTTCCTTTTGGGGGGATTTCTCTCTATCAGAATTACTCTAGTTAAACTGCAAAACATAGTATTACAGTCTCATAGTAGTAAATCTGAATTATCCGTACACATTTCTACTTACTTATCTCTATAGTCATTACTTACTGCCAATGTCCATTTGCTGAGATTTTGTCAATGTTGCAGATATCAGGAACTCTGTTTGGGGGTTCAGTGAAGCAGCAATCTTTTCAAAATGGGTCATCTTAGAATTAAACTATTACTTCCTCTTTCAGAGTACCTGTAAATTTATCTTAAAGGAAGTCCTTGTTTTCATGGTTTAAAATGAAGCTTTCTCAAACATAAATCAAAGTTATTGGAAGTGAAGTGGAAAAAATATAAGAATCTTATTAAAAAGTAGCACATTATGACATCTAATTGACACCTACATATAGCTTAACTTTAGTAATATAGTAATTATTTGACAACATCAGAGATATGTCAAGAATTTGAGGCAAATCTTGTATTACCTACAAATACAAGGATGACTTTTAATCTGGGAGTTGGCTCAGTGTTATAATTTTCCTGTACTTAACAGGCTGATTGAAGAAATGATATTTTAATTTACGCTCTTTAGTTGTCATTTTGAGCACCGTAAGGTTTCTAGCAATATTGAATTTATTTTTTATAACATTTACTAAGACAGTCATTCTGGTGGTAATTTGTCTTGAAGCCAAAGCAAAAAGGCTACCTAAGATTAGAAGATGTACTACCTACATTGGACAATTTCTGATATTTCAGTGATGAAGTATGCTATTTGTGTTGAGGAAAGGGATGTACATGGCTGACTTTTGAGCTACTTTATAAATGCAACGTTTGTCTTAAAAGAGAAATTTGTGAATATAAGAGACATTCATGAACATAAAAACTGACTCCTTGTCAAAAATAACTATTTTTATGGAAGAAAAGTTAAAAACAAAACAAACAAACAAAAGCTCTAATAGCGCCTAACTAGGTTTCAGAATAAAAGAGATTGTTTTCCATTTTCTACTGTGAAAGAATTGTAATCTTAGGGAGGTTGCATGCCTTCTGATTGATTTTTTAATTACCGCATGGTGGAAAGGAGAAAGAAAAGAGTGTTTGACAAGTAAGACCCACGTCATATTTTTGTGTAACTATTCAGTATCTTAACAGGAGGATATTTTTGATCAAAGGAAGAAGAGTTGAAGTATTTTAACACCTCAGGTATTGCATATTCAGGTTGACATCAGATTGATTCAGTCCCTGTTCTGCCTGGACTGGAAGAGAAGGTCAAGTTCTGCTATCCTAGCTGAGAGCTGCAAATGCTATTTGCATGATTATTCAAAGGTCTCTCTCAATTATTCCTGGTGGATCTTTCCCACACTGCATAGGTGGAATCATTATCGAACCCGGTCTGGTATTTTGTACATGTAAAGGTGAGTTACTGCTCTGTCTGTTTATAAAAATGTCAGGAACAGAGACAGTAGCAGAGAGGAAGTCAGGCAGCTTCCAGAAAAGTTAAGTGCAATCTTGTAGTTATGCAGTAGGAATAGAAAGTTTGCGTAAATTGAAGAACCCCTTGTCTCTATTGATGGCCTTCCCTTACTTACCCCTTTTTTTTTTCCCACTTATGAACTAATGCCACTGCAGTAGTGAAGAACAGTGATTGCTGAGGAGTGCAGCTACTTAATTGGAAAATAAAGAAAAACTCTGTTCATTATATTCCATAAATTATTCCTTCTGTATGCACAAATTTTTCTGTTTCCATCTGTCAAAAGACATTCTATTTTTATTTAATTGACTTGTACGCTTTATTACAAATCAGTCTGCTCATTAATCTCAGGCAGAATTACAGTGCAACGTAATACAGTGGTAGCTATTAATAATCCTTAGAATTTAACACTTAGTATTATTCCAACTAATGCTTACCAGCCAGAATAATGATATTTCTGTGATATTAAAAAGTTGTAAAACATTATCTCAATGTCATCCATGCTAAGAACCTCATTTGTGAAATATCTAGTGTTTCCTCTCCTGCCTTGCTGAAATATATGTTCATATCTTTCAGCAATATAGGAAAAAGGGTAGGATTTTGTGAACAAAACCAGCTGTAAAAATCCAGGTGGTCCAAGGATTTAGTGGAGCTAAAAGCCAGAGTACAGCTCTAAAGACCATAAGCTATCAAATTTCTTGTTGGAACTGTTTCGCTTTGTAAAAATATTCATTCGCTGTGATATGTTAGAGAAGAAGGATAATGGTGTTTAAGTCAGGATGACAAAACAAAGATGCTGATATCTCTTTCTGACTTAGATAGGAAATAGCTTTGCCCTTCTGAAAAAGGTTTATGTTAAGAAAAAAAAAAATTGTAACGAGGATGCGAAGTCTAGGTCCATCAAAAGAGGGTAGCATGAAAGTGGTAAGGAAAGAAATGTCAAAGATTATTTTTAGAAGGAGGAGTGAAGAGCTACAGGGGACAAGAAATTGGAATTCAAGTGAAATACCTGAGGAGTTTTTAGGTTTCTATCATTGGTTCTGGGAAATAAAACTAGATGTGCCATTCAGCATTGTGAGGTGAACATATTGAATATTAGCTTTCTACCAGCTGCAAAAGAAGTTCCAAGTAAAGCTAAGCTGAAAATTACTTCTGAGGTCTGTTTTTGTGTTCTTCCTTGGTCCTCACTACAGTTTTTGCTTCTGCATTCCTCCAGCAGTCTATTCTTTCACCCCAAACCTAATGAAGATTTCATTTCTCACAGAAGTAAATAATGGTAGTGCATGATATAAATGTGTATTTTAGAGAAAGTTTTTTTTTTTAAACTACAACATAGAACTCTTGACAATTTTGTCCCTGTTTGAAAATAAATAAATAAATAAATAGCTAATACATATTTCAAAGACCTTTAGAAACAGGAGAAATAGGAAAAACATTTTAAAAGATTTCTTCATGACTGAAAACTAAATGTAGAACTAATGTATAAAAAGCAGATAGAATTGGAAATGAACAACATGCTGCATTCTGCAAAAGCAACCTTCCTGCAAGTCTATGCATCTTTCATGATCTCTCATGGCATGCAAAGCACATAGCAGGCAGCAATACTGGAACACATCCCTCAGTCAGCCCACTTCATTTCTGCTGATCTCATCTCACCCATATCTTCTATCTTTTTTTCTTTTTTCTTTTTTCTTTTTTTGGTAGACAAACTGTGTTGTGTAAATATTTTACAATGTTTCATTCTCATTCTGTCATGGCATTCTGAATATCACAGACAAGATTCTGTGCATCTGAAAAAAATGTGCTTTCCACCTTCATTCCTTTCCTCTCTCTACAAAGTCTTTACATTCAAATGAAATTTTTGTCTCATTTAACATTATGAACTCCAAAAGGAACATGCCTTGTATAAAGAACCACTGACTGCAAAAACAGGATTGGCCTCCAGCTCCTTAAAAATGCCATGCATGGAGTGAGGCCCTCACAAATGTGAAATGACATGTGAAATATTGTTTGAAATATCAATTTCTATTTTAAAAAACACAGTACATAGCACTTTCAGATTTACAGGGCAGCCTGGGGTTTGAAGGCCACAAGCTGTAGGTATATGTGTGTGTGGGATGACTTAGTAGCCTGTTGCTACCTGAGGTCCTTGGGTCTCTCTAAGTGAGGGCACTATTCTTCCCCTCACAACAAGTGCATATGCACTGGAGCAGCATCTCTTTCTGGACCGCCAAAGAAGTACTGCCTCAGCAAGACCAGCTTTGTTGGATGCACAGGAAAGAAAGTTACATTGTCCTATCTTTGTAATCCTTTTTTTCATTTTTGGAGAAGCTAGTACCTTATCCACTGGTATGCCAGTGCTGGTTATAACTTACAGTATGTATTCAGTCAGTGATGGTCCCTTGCACAGGGTTTGGAGGATGTGAAAAGACAGTGCATATTATCTCCTTGTATGCATCCACGAGAACCAGGCTCGAATGGATTACAATGCCGCTTAGCATATGCAGCACAGAGATCCCAGAGGATCACTAGTACTTGTAGACATGGAGGGAAGTGCTACGGGTAGCTGCTTATGCTTTTAATGAGAATTCCTGTACACATCTCTGGAAATGATTGCTTAGCGTATAAATACCTTGAAGGGTTGCCCATAAATGCTCTGCATATTTCTTTCTTTCATGTCCCTAAAATATTTGACCCAGCTGTTTGCAAAGTGGATTATGCTGCAAGTTTGGAGCACAGAATGAAAGTGCAGTACAAATGTCCTAGATAGTCTTGGGCATAAAGAGGCTTAAGTTTCTGAGATCTTCTACTGATGATGCTAATCCTATGCCTTTGGTAAAGCTAATGTATATCCACTCCATCATGCTTAGTTCATCAGTAATACCGATATGTTTTGGTTTTTTATTTTAATTTTTATTTTGCATTTAGGAACAACCATAAATGAAACTGGGTAGAACCTGTGTAGAACAGGTAGCCTTAAACTCCTCATCCAGCCTGTGTAACCACTTGTCTTCAGAGAAAGCTGCTTGGAGGAAATGCATGTCTCTGTCTTGTCCCCAGCTGGCACTGGGGCCCCTGAGGGCCCTGCTGCTGGCTCCTGGGCTGCTGCCAGCGCAGAGGGCCTGCAGTAGCTGCCAGCGTAGCAGCTGCCCTCTGCTCCCAGGAGACCTCCTCCTGTTGGGACTCCTGAGTGCACGTACACTGTTACGCAGGTCCCGGTTTTTCCATGAGGCTGTCTCGCTCCCCATTTAAGGTAAATAATAATTAAAAATTCCAGCTGTGTGCATGGAAGGTTGCAGGTACAGCCATTCGACCTGGATGTTCAAATAACATCTCTTCCCCGTGGCCACTGTTTCTGTTTTGTTTATTTTCAGCCAGGGTAGCCCATGAGAGCATTAGCAGAGATGGTGCTGGAGCCACAGCTCTTCAGCCTGTCACTTTCTGTGTCAGTGGAAGTTACACTGAAAGGACTTGTCAGAGGAGAGCTAGCTCTGTGAATTAGTTTGTAACACTTGGCTGCTTCAGAAAAAGGGAATTTTCTTCATTGCCAGATCCCACCTCATCAATATTGTATTGCTTTCACTCTCTCTGGGTAGCCAAAGTAAGCACAGTACATCTCTACCCATTTGCACAGTATATCAGAGAGTTTCAATGTCATTATACTGCCTAGAATGGAACTGGCATTAAAGAAGCTTTAGAAAGTGGCTCTCCTGTATCTTTTTAATGTTCTTGCAAGGGAAGGAATGATTGCAATTAGTAATAGATAACATTAAGTGGAAAGTGAAAACTAATTTGCTTCTTTCTCCTGAAATAAATTAAAGGGTTTTTGTTTCTAAGAGAATAACCATGTGCAATTGAAATGATTACAGAGGGTTGCAAAACTTTAGTACTTCTCAATTATGTTTTAATACCTTGAGATTTCTTTCAGTAATGTTCACTATAAGGATAAAAATAAAATGTTTTGCCTACAGTTTGTTTTTGTTTGTTTGCTAGCTTTAATAGTGTGTTTTTGCATGGAGATAAAGCACATATGTTCTATCACATCTGTACACCACAGCTGGTATTAGGTCAGGAGAGATCAGCAGATCGTGTGTCTCCTTGGATTACTAGTTTCTGTGACAGCAGAAATGGAGATAATGAATTTGAGGAACTGTGTTTCTTTTATAATTTGCTCTTATAGTCCCTTCCGAAACTTCTCTCCTTCACTACAAGGGTTAGCAGGCAGTGACTTTTGTGGAATTACCAAGAAGAAGAAAAACAATCAAAGATGATGATTCCTTTAAAATATTATTAATAGTCTCCATCCTTACTAACTCACCAGTTCATTTAATTTATCTGAAATCTTTTCATGCATTTACAGCACCTGAATTATCTTAAGTAGTACTCTAGGAATTGGAAAAGATGACACTGACTTGGTATTAGTCTTTAATCCTGACTCAGAGTAGGGGCACAGAAGAAAAAGAAATCACTCTTTTTCCACTCACTTGTTTTGTTTTGGTTTGTTTTTTGTTGCTTTGTTTGCTTGCTTGCTTGCTTGTTTTAAGAAACAACCAGGGGAAACACCTACAGTGTTTTTTCCAGGGTAACAGCTTCTGTCTCAGATTCAACTTGGAGCATTAGGGAACCTTTCCAGCAGCTATGTCCTGCCCAGCTTCTTCTTGCTTTTCTCTCTCACTGTACTTAAGTTTTAAACAATATTAATAGCCTTTAAATGTGGGGTGGGTATGTGTGACTTTTGTGGGATATAAAATATGGTATTTCTGAACATTTTATATGTATCTGTAAATGTACGTGTATGTATGTAAAAAACATTGCACTGAGCAGACTGCATTAGTGACTGGGTAGAGAATATAGCAAAGTGCCAAACACTTTTCTTGCTTCACTTATCTGTCCTTTATCTCCAATGACCCACAAAGCTGAAGTCGCTTAGGACTAGATATATTAAAGCAGGGATCCATGGTTTGGCTGCTTGTCTGGTTTGTTTTAAGGTAGGATTGAATTAAATGCCTTCATCCCCAAGCTCCAGTCTCCAGTCTCTCTTTGTGTGTACACAGATTTGTTGACCACTTTGGTCATAACTGTATTCCCAGCAAGAAATGCTGAATTCTTTATTCTACCTATAAAGAAGGGAAAAACAAAACCACAACAACAACCAGAATCCAGAAAGATCCTGTTTTTGGAGTTCAGAAGTTTCTCCCACTAGACTCAGTTCTCCAGTATGACTTAGCTGTCTATACTAAATGTATTACAGCAGAAATTTGGTTCCATGTCTATACCTAACAGAGATGCTCTTCCTTCTTGTGCTTACAAAAATTTGGAGGAAAAAAAGGATAAATTTTTAATTTTGTTGTCTGGTTACATTAAATTTGCCTGATACTTTTAACTCTGAAGAAAGGTACTCTTGTGGAAGGAAAAAAAAAAAGAGTGGAACTGTGTTGTAGCTAAGGTTTTATAAGCTTTTTTAATTGAATCTAGCTCAACAGACTTTATGCAGTTGAAAACAAATCATTTCTTGTTTTTAAGCAATATCTTAAAAATGAGCTGAATGCATCACAATAAAGATTTTAAAGTTGCTGTTCTACTAGTAAACATTAACAGCTGAATCCTACTTCCTTCTATAATGCTGTATAAAACTGAAGAATGAAAAAAATCCCTATAATAGATGATAATTATTCTGCAGTGATGAATCAGGAGAACATATATTGCTTATTTGCTAAGCATGCACAATGTAGTCAATGTTGCATAAGGCATAAAAGCAGTCTGTGCCTCTAAGAACATTTTAATCTAACAGCACAGATGTTGAGTAGGCAAAACATGCCAGGGTCCCCAGCAGTAGTATTTTTAGTCAAATTTGTAGTTAATATAATTTATTCACTTTTTTGGACCCAGTTGAGAAAGTCTTGACTGAGTGCTCACTGATACAAGAGTCCATTTCCTAAGCTGTATGAAACCATGCTTGATATGAGAATTTGTTAGTGTAATTTCATCTGGCAAGTAAATCAGTGAATGAATTCAAGAACTACTTCCTTGAATTTATTTGCTTTATTCAAATTGGAGGATAGTTCTTTGTACATGAGGAGGGAACAGTATTCCTACCAGAAATAGCAGTTGATATTGAATGTGAGCTATTGTTAACAAATTTCTATGCTGCCATCCTACTAGTACTTGTCTTACATGCCTCTTACATATCTGCACTTCGTGGGACTGATATTATTGAATATTCAAAGTCAAGAGGACTGTGTGTTGGCTTCCAGTGAGTACAGATATTTTAGAAATAAATTCATAACAGAGCAGATGATCTGTGAATGGCAGCTCTCTCTCTGCCTGCCCTGAAACTTTAACTGCATGAAACATGATGGATCCTGTGTTGGTCACTGAATTTTATAATGCAATACAAGAGCTCACCTGCGGGACAAATAAATTTCTTCCATTGTAGTAGAGGAAACGCAACGTGCTGGGGCCATGCCAAAATCCTTGCTTCTTTCAGTCAGGGAAAGGACAAGTTTTTATCATGCTAATTCTGTGTATTTTGTTCCCAATTTTGTTGTTTTTGTGCCTTTTTTGATGAAGACAATTACATTAGTCAATTTTTCATTTGATGGCAGGTTTTTGATATTTTTACATAATTGATATCCTTTGGGGTAAAAGTGACTGTGAAGAATAGAGTGAAATTTAGTGTAGCCTAATGAAAACAAAAACTGAGTTTTTCTTCCTGAGAAGAAGTGATGCCACAAATTAACCTTCCAGAAGAAAAGAGCTGACAAAAATGCCTTCTGAAAAAATTTTTAAAATAGGAAATATATTCTGCTTAAAATTGAGTAGTTTACTTAATTTAATATAAAGGCTATTTACTACATTCCTGATAGACGTAAAATAGGCTGTAAGCAACATTTTTATTTAATTTGATTATAAGAGCTGAACTAAGATGGTGCTAATAGGAAAGCCAGCACTTTTGATCAAATTCTTCATACATCCTCTGATCCTGCTTATCTTCCAATTCGATTTCCATGCCTACTTAGAATCAAATAAATAATCATAAATGTAAAATCAATATAGCCCACTTAGAAGCAGGCAGTGAAAAGTACACTAATGTGCAGGGCCAGTGAATGCATTTTAAATCTCCTCCAATAGACATTACAATCATTTCTGAATCCTGCTTAACAGTTTTGTTCATGTCACATCTCATTTCATTGCTTGCATTTTTACACACTGAGGAGCTTTCTGATGATCTGTTTATGACTTTTTTATTTCCTCAATTGGTACGTGTGTAATATTTATTTAAAATGAAATTTCATGGTGCCAACCACAACCATTAAACTTCTGAAGCACAACATATGGTGAATTCTAGCTTCTGCTCAGTCAGAAAAAGCTGGGAGGTAAAATGAATAACACTAGCAAATAGAAAATAGCACAAATGCAGATATTTTTATTTATGATAGACAGTTATGAGAAACAAACGTTGGTTTCAGTTGGAAGGGCATGGATAGAATTTAGCGCTCATTTCTTTATTAGACTTTCAATAAAGTAGTGTATTTATATCAAACAGATATGATGTCTTCAGAGCTGTCACACCAGTGGAGAAGTTGAGAAAGCTGTGATATGTCCAGTACAAGAGCCACTTAGAAAGTTTGAGCTTGCTGCTTCTCAGACCCTTCCCATGTCTAAGTATTCTGCCTGACACCGCAGCACAGGCAGAAAACAAAGTTTTACAGCCAATTTGGAGAAATCCAAATTGTATCTACATAGCTGTGTCATTGCCTAGGAACCTGAATCTCAGTGGCGGAATTGATGTGCTCTCTATGGAAACATGCTATGATGGAAATCTCTGTTGTTCAGTGGGAAAGATCAGTCCTTTGGCTGATTTTAGGAAAAACAAGGTTGTGAAACTGTTAATGTTAAATGGACCATTCAACGACTTTTGTACTTTTGTGTATGTATATGTGTAAGATCTTTATTTGCATTTATCAAGTGCAATGAAGATCCTGTGTAAGACAATGTCAGCCAGTAGACTGCTTACTAATGTTACACAGGAAATATTCAGTAAGCAATCAGTTTAGAAATGTAATAGGATTTTTGTCCTTCAAGAGAAGAGAAAGTGAGTAAAAAGTAAAAGGGGAAATTCAAATTGCTAAGCTTTTGATTCACAGAGTAAGACCAATGCGGATAGGACATACTAATGTTTTCATTTCAGATCCAGCTTCGAGATATTACTGTTAGAAGAACTGGGGTGATAGTATTCAGGGGGAAAAAAATAGAATTTTCTCTTGAAATTAGAACTATAAGGTAACACAGAACTATCTTACGTGTTTAGTATTTCTCTACATTGGCTCATTCACAAAAGGAATGGTCAGTTCCTCCTGTTCAGCCTAACCTTCAGCTCCCTCTCCATTTTACATGGTTCTGGTTGCAATGAGTTTGACTGATTAAGCTTCACAGGGTGAGTGATGAACTGGGGTGTCACCCCTTAATCTACGCTTGCAGTGTATTTGTGAGTGGGCTTCAAAGCAAGGAAAAGCTTGGCCTTATTATTTTAGCATCATTGATACAGTTAACTGCACGATGTTACTGTATTTGCTCTAAGGAGGGAACAGGAGAAGTAAGATACCAAGTATCCAACAACCACAGTGTCTCTTTGGGATACAAGGTGCTACCAGCATTAGTCTTTGTATCTGGTATATCGGTTAAAGATTGTGAATGATCTATGGGCTTTTGATGTCAAGAACAGCTATTAAACAGTTGCAGCTTCACATCCATTCCCTTTAGTTACTGATAATAAGGTTTCTCTTGCATATGAAAAGTGAGGAGCTCTAGCATCCTAACAAACTAGTATTACTGAAGTGAATTTCCCAGAAATGTCTGCAATACCCTCAGAAGCCATTTTACAGTGCCACAGCTACAGCTGAGAGAAAGCCAGGGAAGGTTTCCTTCATGCACGTTTTCCAGAGTGAGATTCAGCTCCATGACCTGTAGTGCCCACTGCAGTTGCTGGCATGTCCATCACCATGCACATTCGTGCACAAAGAACATGGGGAGAGTTAGAAATGTGGCTTAATGAGAAGACAAATTGGACTGCATTGATCAGGCACAGTATACATCAGAGAAGCATGCTGACCAAGCCTGTTTGCACGGGAATGGCCACTTCTTCCCATGCTCTTTTCTCCTCAAACCACAGCGATCCCTCCTGTTCCTTCCCCTGAATATCCCATACCACATAAGATTTGTACAATTCCAAAAGGCTCTTCCCAGGATAGTGAGTCCAGTGGCTCTGTTGGCCATAGCTCTGTCAGCTGTGCAAGAATGTGGGGCCAATGTGTCCAAGGCTGACTGGTGGGGTTGGGTACCCCCTCTGGCCAGGGGCTCCTGGAGGGCTGACTGGTGGTCCTTATCTGCTGTTGCTGCTGCTCCACTTTTGTTTGTGAAGACCAATCTCTAATCATGTAGCACAGCAACAATTGCCTTTGCAGTTGTCATTTTTGAGCTAGAAATTTGGATTAAAAACCATAAATAAATAAATTCCATGCAACACCCACATAAATAATGGACTAGTCATGGGCAAAGTGGCTTGAAACAGCAGGAGGAAGAGGGATATGCAGTTTGTGATATTGCAAGGCAGAAGGGGGTTGGCACCTGCCTGCTGATGATTAGCAGTCCCTGCTCGTCCTGAAACAGGGATCTCCTTGCTTACCTCTTGTTTGTCCTGGGCAGGAGTTGTTGCTTTGAACTGCAGCCTCACCCCTGGTTTACTAAAGAGACTTACAGAGAGTTAAGAATCCCATCTTGATTATGTCTGGTTCATTTTACTGTTACTGTTGACAGGACAGTATTATTCTCAAACCCATTTAGTAGTGCTCCCGCTTGGTGAAGCTTGCCTTAAGCAAGGCAGCTTCCTCACATCCTCCATGAGAGCAGACTGTGAAAGCAGATAATGGGAAACTCTCTATTTTTGGATTATCTCACCTCATGTTACTATGGAAAGTCACTCTCAAAAATATCACAGACTAGAAATTCTCGCATGTTTCATAAGCAGACCTTGGTAAATTTCAAAACATTCTGTACTGATTTTGTGAACATTATGTTCCAGTGTAATCCAATATCAAATGTGGAATTGAAGTGAGAAATTTTACTATGGTGTAGATGTTAATTTTCAATAATCTTTTCCATTAGAGCTGAAAAGAAAAAAAAAAAACAAAAAAAAAAAAAAACCATAATTCCATGAAAAATTTTACTTGTAACTGAAAATCACACTTCTTAAAACTAGGAATCTCCTCTGGCCAAATTTAAATGTTATTTATAACATAGTGTAGTATACTATAATACAATATACTGCCATCATACATATTTGCTTGACTATGTATGTGCTGTTCACAGAACTTTCACAGTGTTTCTCAACTCCAGATCTTCTGTTTCATTAGTTCTCACTATCTCTTATAATAAAAATAGTGGTTTCATTTTATTGCCATTTTCAGGTTGGGAAACTGAGGCAAAGTCCAGGAATAACTTAGGTAAGATTATTCAAAAACTTTCTGGCACAGCAACAATTTCAACCTCCTGGCATCTCTCTGAAGGTCCTACCATATTGCCTCGGCTACATAGTCAAACGAACCCACCAAAATTTTCCTTTTGCCAGGAAAACACTGTTAATGTAGCCAAATTTAAGTCAGAAATGACATCTAGTGGTCAGACTCATCTTATTTCCTAGATTGTTTTCATTCCCTTGGCTAAATAATGTAAGTAATCTAAGTATAAACAAGATCAGTTTAGCCCCTGTTTTTTTTCTAAGTGTCTTCTGTGGAAAGACTGATTTTAGAAAATACATGCTGTCCAAAAACCTGTTCATTGAATTATGTCCTTCAGTTCACTTTGTCATCAGGACTGCATCAAAATTCCTTAGTTGCAATTATTACTTTATGTCTCCTCTACTCATCATTGGTTATGGATTACAATTTTGTATAGATGATCAAAGCCCCACAGTGCTCTCACTGGATGTCTCAGAGCTGCTGAAAGCTTTCAGAATGAGATGAGTGGTGTGGGTCTATGCATATCTTTATGTGCATATTCCAGCAAGTACTCCTGCTGATCTTTGTTTCTGAGGCTTCTCTTATTCTATTTCCTCTTTGGAAACAAAAATTCATGTAGTGAAGACTGAAATACGTATCCGGAAGTGACCATGTATGTCAATAAATTCATTCCAAATTGGGCAAACATACTGTCTAACCCCATCCAAGAACAGCTTACTGAACAGACATTAAAAAATCAAACAGAAATATTCAATTCAGCCATACAAATTTTTTACTCCTTTAAATTTCACAAAATACTTTTTCAACTTTCTTTTAGTCACGTCTCCTCATTGTTGTATATATGTCGTAAAGCCTATTTTTCTTTTCCCTTGTCTAAATGAGAGGACCTTCACAGAGCACATGCTCCTCAAATAATCCTAGAATCTAGGGGAAAACTTATTAGTGCTGAATTACACACTGATAATAATATCTTTTCTCTGGGCAGAAAATCAGTGACTGAAATTGCATATGGTAAGACATGGAATTATTATAGAACAGAAGTGAAAAAAATGAATTCTGGTGTTGTAGAGCACGAGAAAAGCTGACATTAAGTCTCCTAGTGAAATATCATCAACCCAATTTGTTGAAGATAATCTTTTATGGGCTTTCTTCTTTTGTTTGAGATACAAGAGTTACATTTTTCTTCTTCCTTTGTCTCACAGCTTCTTTTTGGGATGTGAGTTACTGCTCACTACCAGGCTAACCCTAGAAACTCAACTGATAATATGTATTCTCGTTAGAAGAACTATTTGCCAAGTTAATAATTCACTTAGTCTCTAATCATTTAACATGAGGCCAACAAACTAGGTTTGAACTAGAGGATACTTGTGTCATATGATATAAAAAGCAATTAAGTATGTGGCTTGAAATTAAATTACATGTCAGAGAGGAGACATGAATGCATTAATTTAGCCCATGTTGCCTTTTGTTGTGCTGAATCATAGAATCATAGAATGTCTTAGGTTGGAAGGGACCTTAAAGATCACCCAGTTCCACCCCGTCTGCCCTGAGCAGGGTTGCCACGCACCAGATCAGGCTGCCCAGGGCCCCATCCAGCCTGGCCTTGAACACCTCCAGGGATGGGGCATCCACAGCTCCTCTGGGCAGCCTGTGCCAGTGCCTCAGTACCCTCTGAATAAAGAATTTCCTCCTAACATCTAATCTGAATCTCCTCTCTTAGTAAAAAAACACTCCTGCTTGTCCTATCACTATCAGACCGTCCAAAATGTCAGTCCCCCTCCTGCTTATAAGCTCCGTTTAAGTACTGGAAGGCTGTAATGAAGTCTCCCCAGAGCATTCTCTTCTCCAAGCTGAACAAGTCCAGCCCCCTCAATCTTTCTTCATAGGGGAGGTGCTTCAGCCCTATGACCATCTTCATAGACTCCTCTGGACCCACTCCAAAAGCTCCACATCCTTCTTGTGCTGGGGGCCCCAGGCCTGGACGCAGTACTCCAGATGGGGCCTCACAGAGACAGAGCAGAGGGAGACAATCACCTCCCTCTCCCTGCTGCCACCCCTCTTTTGATGTAGCCCAGGATACCATTGGAAATTTAATATTGTGCTCTATCTCACTATTAATTGAAAACCAGAATCTTCTTTATTAAGAATAAATGAATAAATAAATATTAATAATAATAAATATTGGTACTAATGGAGTAAGTTGTTTTGTTTGTAGAAAGTTCTTTTGAATTTTTTTGTTTTAATTAGGAGACTCGCCATGGATTAAGGTAGACGTCTCTCTGCCTAAGACATTACTTTATTGAAAAGCCTACTGTCTCAATTTAGAATACAGAAAAGTACTTTACTAGGAAGGAGAAGTTTTTGATGTCATAAATTTTATTTTTATAATAGTAGTAAAGCCAAACTGTTCATTAAAACAGGGCCTTAGGCTTGCATATTCAAGTTGCTAAGTATTTAAATTCACATTTAGAAGATGCTGTTAAAAAGAGCTTTTGTTTAGCACTTTTTTTTGAAATAGTTTTGGGGGATTTTGCCACAAATATTAAGAATTTGTTCCTACTTAATTCAAAATAGTTTGTTTTTCTCAATTTTCAGAACAGCAACAGGGTTGATTTACTTTTCTTAGTTGAGTTTCTTTTCAGAGAAGTGAATACTAGCTAGGATAAGTTCATTTTGCATTTTATATTTGTTTATCTGTTTGTTTATTAATTTTTGACTGATTTCTGCTAGTTTGCAGTGGTGATAAAAGAAGTTACTGCCCTGTGTATGTCTGCATTAAAACATTTCATCTGTTTTTTTCTAGGCATGTTTTACTGGTTATTTCCTTTTACATGTATACCTAGAAAAATCAGTGCCCTCATATTTGCAGGGGACTACTGCCCCCAGGGAAGTATAAAACTATGCTGCTGTTTTTGCTATGAAGATAGTTGAAAAAATCAAATGGCAAGCACTGATTATTTCTAGCTGCAAGCCCAGTCTCATCTTCAAGACTAAAATTTTTTTGCTCATTTCATTTTGTGATGAAATAGTCATGTTTCATGTGAAGTGGTAATAATGTAAGTCTAATAATTGTCATGACAGAAATGTAGCTTTGCATGCAGTATTTTGTGTTCATAGAGAACATTTTATGCCCGAAACTGTCAGTGCATTTCACAAACTAGGTATGTACCGAGGCTGTATTCATCACTGAGAGAAGGAGATATGCATCATCTGTCATTACTAGCATATATCAAAAGCTAACTCACTAAAACCTGGCAAAACACGTAGGCCCTTATCACTGAGGATGATAGAAAAAAGTTACCTTGTGTGGCATACTGCAATGCAGTTATAAAGAGAGGAAGAATGTAGTGATATTTGATTTATGATTGCAAAGTAAATTCTTGCAGTAGAAGTATAACAGAAATTCTTAGTGTTTGAGATGAGCTGACACGTGAAACTTTTTTGTCTGGTGAGACTGCAGAACTTCCTATGTTTCATGAGAATAAAGCAATAGATTATGTAGCAGTCTGAACTCAGCATGCCATAGACTGAATGTCATGCACTGAAAATATTTAAATGCAATTCATACTCAAAGCCCTCCTTTCTAGACATCATCTCTGACTGTTGGACAGAGATGCTCAAATATTCAAACTGAAGAACACATAAACAAGCACACTCACCTCCTCGGTGATGTTTTAATTTTCAGTGCTACAAGCAGCAATCCAGATAAAGCTTACATTTTGAGGGTACCTTGACTCAGTATGTACAAAATTGAGGACACATGGCAAAGCATATCTGTGTGGATGTGTAACGTTTACTTCCTGCTCCTGGAAGTTCTTTTTTAAGTTATCATATTCACTCTTTCGCTAGTTACATCTTTACTTTTCTGGAAACTTCACACATGTTTTCTCTAACACATTTCTAGTAAAAGTTGATTTCATAATTAATTTTACTTCTCTAGTGAAATTTTGGTAGCCTTTCTTTTCCCCCAATCCACACATATAAAAAAGGGATAGCAGAGATAGGCCATTTTCTTCTTTTGGTTATGTATACAACGGTGGTTTAGGTTGTGTTTTTGGGAAGAACTGCCCTCACTGGTGGACAGTTGCTTTTTTTCTTAAGGCTCAAATAATTAAAGTCATGAGCTTATATAAATGTGGAGGAGTAGTAAAGGGATGACTGCATATTGGGGAGATTAATTAGGGCCAGTTTACAAACTGCAGCATCTTGTATAATGTATAGGAACAAAGTGGGATCCTTCAAGGATTCTTAGCTATTTTGGACCTTGAACCAATTACTACCAGATGGAATGGTTTTTCAGATAGTTTTAAGTCCAAGCTTCTCTTGGGCTCAAGTAAATTCTTCTACCTGAGGACCTCACAGTGGTGTTCATAATTAAGAGATTATGCACTGTCGTGTGGTTTACACTGAGCTGTACTAACTTCTCCAAATGAAACAGAGAAACAAAACCATGAGGAACGAGTCGATACTCAAAAATGAATTAGAACTAAATATTGTGTATGCACTTCACAATCCATGAATCCCAGTGTGTTGTTAGAGAAAATGAGACCATTGTGCAGAAAGCCTGTGGGCAGAGACAGAAACAACATAAAAATCTCTTGATTTCCACTTGTGTGTGATAATTGGCAGAGCCGCAAAACCTTTGAATGTCTTTAAGAAGGATGTTCTGTGTAAGAATGATTAACAGCAGTAGATACAGAGTAAAATATGTCAGAAGCAGGGTGACTAAAATATTTTGCTTTTCTTACCCCTCAAGGTTACACTAGAGAGTAATTTAATAATTGGTCAGGAGAGCATTCTGTTCTAGCTACTTTGCTGAAAGACATTGATGATCACTTTCATTAAATTATCTTTTTTACTCATTTTTTAACTCATCCATCTGTAATTAATTCCTTTAATGTGTTATATTACTGTGTTCCACAACTTCTACTGTAGCTGAAAGAGGTTTTTTTGTGTTTACATTTGCAGAAAATTTTAGTCCCTACCTGCTGTTACGAGAAATAGAGAATAACCATTCCCTGGTCCCTCTCAATTCATACTACCTTTTGAAAGATTTTTATCTTA
Organism: Penelope pileata; assembly: GCA_013396635.1. Lineage (NCBI taxonomy): Eukaryota > Metazoa > Chordata > Aves > Galliformes > Cracidae > Penelope > Penelope pileata. The sequence goes on from WBMW01001614.1 coordinate 66,467, forward strand.
AAATAAATCTCTTTGTCTCCCCGTTTTATTTCTCTCAGGTGGAAATGCCTTGTCTCTTACACTATATAATACTATAAAAAATGTATTTCATTCCTGTACTCATCTTTATTGTCATTCCCTGACTCTTCCTACCTAAACAGTATCTTTTTAAAAATATACTAAGTAGAACTATATAGCTCCTTATGTTTTGTTCTCAAAATCTTTCCCAATACCATTTAAGGTTCTACGTGATGTTTTGATTACACTTGCTGCTGAAGTGATGTTTGCAGTGAATTATCCATGACAATATCAAGATGTTTCCCAAAAGCGAATTGCTGATTCAGAAGCCGTGCCTTTTCCTTCCTTCTTGGTGTTAGTGTGCACTTTTTTTTATATCACATTTACCATTTTATTGTCAAATTATTCAGTGTTACGAGATGTCTACATTTCCTAAAGTTGTCTTTAGCATTGCATATTTTAAATAATTCTGTGTTGTGTAGCATCCCTTTTTTTCGGGTCATTTACCAGTATGCTAAACTGTTTGCAGTGCCTGAAACATTTCCCACATTGTGATGCCTGCTTCATACTTCAACACTGGTTAATGAAGAGACTGTCTTTGATCCCATGATGACTTGTTTTCTTCAGGAGGCTTTGCGACAGACTTGTTATAACTTCCCACAGTATTCCTATCAGCTCACCCACCTGCTCTTTGAATCTGTCATGGAATGTTACCATATTTTTGAGACATTTTTATCTCCAAAGCTATATTGATTGCTCTCCAGTACAGTTTCTTTATCCTTCTACTTGCTGTGTTTCATTAGTAAAATTTCTATCAGCTGCCATATTATAGATCACAAACACACCAGTTTGTGACTTCTTCATATCATTTCCAAATTCAATGATTCTGAAAATCAGCATCCTTTTTGCATCTTTCTGCTGTTACAAACTTGCTGACTTCACTGACTTTCACTCAGGGCCACTATGTCAGGGAGGCGGAAGGTACCAAATAATAACATCTCAGATATATATTCAGATATGATATGAGAGAGATGTTTGTTTCAGTAGATAAATGCTTGATGATATATTTTCTTTGGCTGTCATAAGTTGTTTCATAATTCATTTGTTACACAGAATGCAGCTGTAGCCAACACCTCACACTCTGCACCTGCTTCTCAAACTGACAATTGGTTATTTAACATTAGAAAAAATTAGGAAGGACAAAGTCAAAACAGAGTGTTCCACATTATTTTAGTATCAGTAATACTTAGCATTTAAACATGTGGTTTATGAACAGACAGGTTATAACAAAGATAAGAGCAAGATGAAACATGAAGTTAGAATGCAACTTGTTAATGAAGGAAGCAGTAGCATGGAAATTGTGTGGTATCTTCAAATATTATCATAACAAAGCTAAGTTTGCAAAGGTTTTGCAGAGATTCAGTTAATCTTCCTTAAATAGCTTTGCAGTTCTAGGTTTTTAATAATACCACCTACAGTATGTCAAATCCTTACTGTAAATGCACAACTAAATTTTGAGATGTAAGTACTGCGAATTTTATTACAGACAGGAAAGTCCTTGAATACATTTCTACACAACTACGAATAAAATTTTATTTTCATGGTATTTGACTACGTTTCTGTATCTGGCACAAATAGTAGCAAATATACAAAGTGAGTGGCTGCATCTGCTTCAATTAATTTTAGCAGGAACAAAACCAGGTCCTGAAATTTCAAGGCACCATCTCTGACTTTAGGCAAAGCTACATAATATTTTTCCTCAGGGATGATGGGAGTAGATTCTGAAAAAAAATGCTTCTCTATTCTGTAATCTTCTGTGCAAGGACCCAGGCTTTTCTTAGAGTGTTATTAACTTTGCGATCTCTTGCAGTCAACACTTGCAAAATACACTGCAGTCTCTCTCAATTTGACTAATTAACAGGGAATTTTGTGTTGTCTCCATGATTCCTGACAATTAATTTTGGAGACTGCTTTTCTTTAATATAATAGGCAGACTTAGAGAAAAAGGAACATATTCTAGGAGAGGGCTGATAAATAGTTAGATAGTTAGTAGATCCTGTTATGGGTTCTTCCTCCATAATCTGTATAGATTTCTTCATAGAAAATAGGGTTTTATACAAGTCTAGAGTAGTATTAATTCTTATAAATACAGAATACAATTGTGTATCTGTTGTTTACTTGTTTATTTACTTATTTCATCAGATACTTCCTAAGCTTTCAGACCTCAGGTTTATTTTCTTTCTTATAGGTTTCTACAGGTTTCTATAATAATTTTTAATAATTCTATAATAATAATTACAGGTTTCTATAATAATTCTTAAGAGACCTTGTTCTTGTATCTAAGATATAGTACTCCTTTGTTTGTATACTGCTTTCTTCTTGCCAGATTCCTGTCAAGAGTTTCTCAATTGTATAATTTACATGAATTCTGTTGCTGCGTGAATCCAAAATTTAAGATGTATAGGACTGTTCGCTACATTTTATGGGGCAATTATAGTATGATTTTGCTTCTATTTCTTTACTGCCTTCTAAATGGTTTAACAGAGTTTAAATGTAGAAAGACCCAACTGTTTTTGAGCCCACGGCTCAAGTGTGACTTCAGTTCAGTTTCAGGCAGCATAGATGTTGTGATTTGACACAGCAGATAGCGAAGTCCCACACAATTGTTCGCTCACCCTCCCCAAGTGGGATGGGGGAGAGACTTGAGAGAAAAATACAGTAGAACTTGTGGGTTGGAATAAAAGCTATTTACTAAGACAGCAGAGAATGTAAAAGAAATAACAGTACTTATATATATATATACCAAAAAAAAAAATAAAATAATAGATGATAGACAAAGAAAGGGCTCACCACCTACCGGCTGATACCCAGCCAGTCCCCGAGCAGCAGCCCCTCCCCAGCTAACTCCCCTTCCATATATTACATGATGTCATATGGTATGGAATGTCTCTTTGGTCAGTTTGGGTCAGCTGCTCTGGTCCTGTCCCATCCCAGCTCCTTGTGCCCCACCCCCCACCCCCCCTCAGCCACTTTGCTGGCAGAAGAATGCAAGAAACTGAGGAACTGAAATTTTCCTTGACGCTGTTCAACACTGCCAGGTGTTATCAGTTTTGTTTTTCTTCTAGGACCAAAACATAGCTTCGTACCAGACACTATGAGAAAAGTAATTTGTTAGAAACTAAGACAATAGAGTCTGAACATTTTCCACTTTCCATTTAAAAGAAAAGAATAAAGGGTCAGTGCTTCTTTGGCGTCTGAGCTTACACTGCTTTCAGGGGAGCTTAACTGTCAAGGCACTTCAGCTAGAGCTTTTCGTGGAATCATAAAATCATAGAATGGTTCAGGTTGAAAAGGACCTTAGAGATCATCTTGTTCCAACCCCCCTGCCCTGGGCAAGGACACTTCCCACTAGACCAGGTTGCCCAAAGCCCCATCCAGCCTGGCTTTGAACACTTCCAGGGAGGGGGCATCCACAGCTTCTCTGGGCAACCTGTTACAGTGTCTCACCACCCTCACAGGGAAGAATTTCCTCCTTATATCTAGTCTAAATCTACCCTCTTCCAGTTTATAACCATTACCCCTTGTCCTATCATTGCCTATACTTGTAAAAAGTCCCTCCTCAACTTTCCTGTAGGCTCCCTTCAGGTACTGGAAGGCTGCTATCAGGCCCCCCTGCAGCCTTCTCTTCTCCAGGCTGAACAGCCCCAGCTCTCTCAGCCTGTCCTCATAGGGGAGGTGCTCCAGCCCTCTGATCATCTGATTTTCTTATTGCAAGAAATATTTGAGGTGGTTCAGTTGCAGCTGGTGACTAATTAATACTGATTTATTCTGTTCTTAGCACAAGCCCTCAACACTGCAGCTGATGGTAGATATCATGCCTAACTAAGCAGTCTTTATAGGGTCAGGCAGGCAAAAAAGTGAGATTAGGTGTTCTGTTAGTGTCTTTTGGAAGATGCTCTATAGCTGGTGTATCTTGATTTGACAAATTTTGCCTTTTGTCTTTGGGACAGCAAAACAATGTGGGTGAGTTTTCATTTTGATTTATTTTTTAATTATGAACTAAAGTCACATGTCAGTTCCTAATTAAAAAAAAAAAAAAACTTTGTATTTCTGTAGCAATATATGTTTGCAACACATAATGTTTGACCATTCAAAATTTAGAGACATTTTCAAATAATTCGCTTTGGGATTCCAAGTTTTTAACTTTTACTTTGGTCTTTCTGTAGCTGAAGAAGAATCTAAACTGCTTGCATGGTATTAATGCCTAAAACTAGCCATTCTACTTACTAAAACCTGCAAAAACAGTAATAGATGCATTCTCTCAAATACTGTGTTCTGTTTCCATTTTTTGATTTTTTTTTCAGGTACCAAAGTACAATCTTTATCTACACATTTTTCTTACTGCTGTGTCTCTGATCTCTGCTGTGTTTCATGTATTGATTTCTCTTTCTCTTTGCTTTGTAAACACAGCAATTTGCTTTCCTGACTCTAGCACTATATACATACAGAACCACGCCCATTAGAATCTTTCATTTGAAGGTATATGGGGCAACCCTTCCCAGCAATGGAGCGGAGTTCCCTTCAATCTCTCTTCTGATCAACCTGTACACTTGCAGATCAGTAGTTGAGATGCGCAACCTTCCCTTGAAGTATGTAAATGTGTAGTTATATCAAGGAAATTATTTTGAGCTGTTCATAATGATTTACTAACATCCAGACTGCAACCATGCAATCTTACTGTTCATACAACCTTTCTCAGCAAAACATACTGAGCTAACAACTCTGAAGATATTTTTCTAGATGGAAGTAATAACAAGCCATTAGCTTTTGGTGAATAAATTTTTAATAGGAGTACAGCATATAGTGACACAATGTGTTAGCCCATCAATATTTCATCTGAGAAGATTAGAGTTGCTAGTTCAGACCACTGAAGAAAGTGAATGTAAGGAGTACTGTCATTATCGTAATTCAGTTGCAAGGTTTAAGTGTTTCATAGTTTTTCAAGAGTATTTCAAGACACGATTGAAGGCAGGTACTCAGTGTAGCTCTGGATGTTTAACAGAATCACAGAATTGTAGGGGCTGGAAGGGACCTCGGGAGATCATTGAGTCCCATCCCCCTGCCAGAGCAGGTTCCCTACAGCAGGTTGCACAGGTAGGTGTCCAGGTGGGTCTTGAATATCTCCGGGGAAGGAGACTCCACAACCTCCCTGGGCAGCCTGTTCCAGTGCTCCGTCACCCGCACTGTGAAGAAGTTCTTCCGCATGTTGGTGCGGGACTTCCTGTGCTCCAGCTTAAGGCCATTGNGCCAACCTGTCGTCTACCAGGACCCCCAGGTCCCTCTCTGTAGAGCTCCTCTCCAGCAGGTCATCCCCCAGCCTGTACTGGTGCATGCAGTTATTCCTCCCCAGGTGCAAGACTCTACGCTTGCTTTTGTTGAACCTCATCAGGTTCCTCTCTGCCCATCTCTCCAGCCTGTCCAGGTCTTGCTGAATGGCAGCACAGCCTTCTGGCGTGTCAGCCACTCCTCCCAGTTTTGTATCATCAGCAAACTTGCTGAGGGTGGACACTATACCGTCATCAAGGTCGTTGATGAAGACATTGAACAAGACCGGACCCAGCACTGACCCCTGGGGAACACCGCTAGTTACAGGCCTCAATTTACTAAGAGACAGAGACTTTAGAGGTATAAAATCAAATCATTCTTTTTTTTTTTCAGAGATCATTTCAAGACTCTTGTTTCACGTAATATGATGCATATGGAGATGGTAGTCTAATAGTTTTATGCTCCCTTTCATATATTTATATGACTAATTGCAACAATGTCTCATATACTTCTGTTTTTTAAAAAGTATATTGAAACACAAAACTGTGGAAGATAACATCTATTTAATTGTTGAAATTAAATTTTATTGAAACCTGGTCTTATCAAACTTAATTTTGCTGTTATTGTGTTGTTTAATTTTTCTCCAATCCTACACTGAAAGTTCTGAAATTTAGATTTGATACAGAACGAGTCTTCAGTTCTATTTTATCTTTAGTGTCTGAAATGAAACACAGCTTATATTTACAGAAGTTAATTTACATTTTTTTCCGTTGATATATGTTTGTTGTTTAACCATCACGTTTAATTTATTGTGTGTGTGAGTTTTCAGTGTTTAATCTCCAGCTGTAATGGACAAGCTTCCAGTGCAGCTCCAATAGTACTGCTGAACATTGCTCCATTATTAATAATTCTGTTTTATTTTGAAGTCGTTTGTATAAGGAAATGCCAGAAATAAACTGACAGTGGTAATAATCACTCTGGTCATAAATGAACAGAACTGATTAAGTGTATTGTCAGAGACAGCAGTGAATCTGTTATTAACAAATGAGTTGAGAGGTGGTAAAAGCAAAGAAAATGGGAAACATTCTGAAAAATTGAGAGTTAATTAAAAAGAACTTTTTTTTATCTCTCTTTCATGCTCAGTGGATGGTTATTCTGGTTCTGTGTTAACGCGGTCTTCTGTGCTAACACGAAATACTGACAGGAAGACCAGCAAATGTCTTCCATAATTGTCACAGGATCTGTCTAAACAGTATGATAAATGTCAAGTTTCAATCAAAAAATAAATGATTCTCTTCTGTGGAGACAGCCACTGAACTGTTGAAATTCATGTCATTTTATTTGCCAGAAATTGGCTAACTGCTCTTCCAGTTTTAATCTGAAAGTGTCTACCTGGCATATACTTTTTCAAAGGTGCTTGATAGGGCAAAATTTCAAGCTTCACATCCAAATTTGATAGAGCTATGAGTTTTACAGAGCAGAAGTTCTGTAGTCCTGCTACAAGTGTACTGATACTGATCGAAGTATCTGCAGGTTACAATTTAAGTGCCTTATCCATGAGAATCTCAGTGATTTTAGTTGTATTAATTATGATATCATCTGTTACGGTGCTTTGAACTCAAAGGGTGGAGATAGATTTTGTCCATTCTTTCATCCTGAACGATGAATTTTTTGCCAGCTTGGTGTAAACTCCAGAATCTGTCTGAGTTTCTTCTACTGCAAAACATGTCTGACAACGGAGCTCACACCTCAAAACTAATTTCACGCTTTGAAGGTAGAGCCAGTCAGCTTCCTAGCTTTGTATGACCTGCAGTTTAAGAAACAGATTTTGAGGATGCTCTATCTGCACGGAGAAATTGAAAAGTCAGGTTTCTTACAATATTTATAACTTTTCTGCCTAGCAGCAGGGATAAAGGTCCTTTACAGATCCAGATTTTAGGTACATTGGTTGTCTTATAAACTGAGGTGTTGTCTTTTAGACTTTACTCTTTTTTTGGGTAAAACTGCCTACAAGATATTCATAATGAGCTACTAAAAGCTGCAAGAAGGCTGTGTTACTTTTATAGATTAGACTCTATACCTGAGATAGGGCAACCCTGGATGTATGTACAGATTGGATATATATACAGAGAGCTGGATAGCAGTCCTGCAGAAAGCGCACATGTTGTACTTAACCTTCTAATGCTCATTCATTCCTTAGGAGCAGAGTAGGGTAATTCCAAAGTGCAACATAAAGCACATGTGGATGTTGGACCTTCAGTACAAACTCAGCACCAACCTCAGTTACACTCTGCTGTCTTCTACTGTGGGCTAACACTACTTGCTATTGCAGATATTGCCTAAATTCATGAACAGCTTGAATTTCAAGACTTTCAAGCTACGTAGAATTTAATATTAATATTAAATATTAATGTTAATAGTATTAATAGAGGAACATCATTAATATTATTTCTTAAACATAATACTACAAGAAAACATAAAATTCATACTAAAACAAATAGCTTTCTTCACAAATGCTTTTAAAGAAATGTCCATTCCATTCTCTTCTTCCCTATGAGCTTGCTCATTCACAGCTTTCTACAACTTCTTCCAGGATGCAGAATTTCTTGACTTCCAGTCCACGCATGAAAGCAATGCATGGTTCTGGATACACTGATGTTAGCTTGAAGAAAGTACAATTATTGTCTCTTTCACAGCATCAAAACCAGCTCAGCTGACTATAATTGCAAATCATTAAAGTGAATGTCTTGAGCATAAAACTAGTCATGTTGCCAGTCCTTCCCAGTGTTACAGAAGTTATTTTCTTTCTTTTTTAAGATGAATCTCAGCACACTCTGTAGTCACCTTCCATGAAATGTACAGGTGCATGCCACTTCTGAAAATCAGATATAAAGTATATATCCAATGGCAAAAAACCCACCCCATCTTATATTTGGGCAGAAGCCAAGGTAAACAAGGGGTTTCACCCAGGCCTCAGCAAAGCAGTACAGATGCTTATGCTTGCATTGTCTTTATTACACTTCTGACAACTAGGGTTAGAGATCATTCTTGAAAGTTGTCAAGCTAGCTTTTTCCATGAAACTTTCTCAAGCTTTGCAGTATTCCACTCTTTGCTATAGTAAATTATGTCAGTCTATTTTTAGCTTTATCCACTTAACTCTGCCACTGAGACATCAAACTGAAAAGAGAATGACAATGTGAGGATTGCAACTGATGACAGAAAGTGAATGGATAATTTTGCTTTTCCATCACTGATTTTCAAATCCCTAATAGTTGGAAGTCTTTTGGGATCTCCTCTGGAACACTTCCCACAACAGTGCATTTTTCAGGGAGGTGAGTGGTGTACGCATGTTAGAAGAACTGTCAGTTCGATAGAAGGAAGAAAGCATTGTATTCATAATGAAGGTTCAAACTATTTTGACAAAAAATTGTAGCACTTTCAGAACATCCTACATTCTATGCAACTGAGTCTCTAGGGAGTGCTTTTAAGTGCTTTGTTTTTAGATAACTGACTTCTGTTGAGACTGAGACATCCATATTTTGAGGTAAAACCATTTTATTTCTTCATTTTTTCTCGTATTTCCTCTCCCTGTAGACTTTCATTCTGTTATTGAAACAGAATCATTTAAAAAATTGTAACAGCTGGTTTCCCAGATTTGTCTTTCTTTCATGACCAAGTTGAGTGATTACAACAAGGCAAAATGTAATTCAAACTTTTCCAGTTTTGAGGGCATTTACTTCTTTGTCTTTCTTTATTCTTCTTCCGCATGGACCCACTGCATCAAGTAATGTGTGTGCTGCTTCTGCGTATTTCCTGCTGTTGCCAGCACCCATGGGTCATTTCCTTCTTCTCTGCAGACTGCCTCAAGGCCTTGCTTCTCTGTGGCCTGTTTTATCCTGGCCAGTCTGGATAAATTCAGTCACTATAGTCAAAAGTCTCAGAGGTAGGGAATGGAAAATGTGGCTACATGAGTCTAAGAAGGCAAGATAAAAATAGGGAAAATAATTGCCTCACTTGCTTTATTTGCCAGTCTCTGGCATACCAGGGACTGAAACTACTGTAAATTATACAATGGGACAGTTCAGGAATTTTTAACAGAATCCACCGTGTGAAGATGCACATGCCAGTTCCAGCTCTGCCAGAATGCTTTCTGCCGCCTTTCCACTTCAGCATATTTTTGTGTTTGTAGACAAGAAAGATGCTAGGAAATACTAAATTTCCCACATAAATGTGGAAGAAATTATCTCTGAGGCTGTGACCAGGTTAAACAAAATTTACTTTGGCTCCATATCCAGACTGGATACTTTTGTGCAATTAATCATTATTGACTGTGCATTTTCTTCTTCTGAGTTTTACCAACTTTGTTATATTGAACGCTGTGTCTATGATGATCTTAGAAACTAATTTCAGAGTCAACAGGATCTGAGGACTTGATAAAAAAAATAGAAAAAGAGGGGGAAAAAACACTGTGATGTCAGATTCTGGACCTAAGAGTTCTTGTAACAGAGTTAGGTTGGAAAGTCAGAAGAAGTTCTTTCCTCAAACAGATAAAGAATAGCTAAATATATGGGGGTCTTGGGGTCATGTAAAAATAAAAGTGAAAATTAAGACACAATCTCTAAGCCTGTGGAAAAGGGGTATTAGTAATGCTTATGTCTTGAGTGAAAAGGACGAGCCCAAGCAACATCCTAGCAACTGAGAAGCTAAACACTATTGCAGTAAACTCCAGTACTTAATCAGTGCATCTGTCACTTTCCTGAAACAGCGCAAATGGAGTCTGCATGGTGGAAGGATAAAAGACTTTGAATCATATTTGTTCTTTGGCAATGCATTTCAGTGAGGTCTTCCCACTACCTTCAGTCTGAATGTCTTGCAGTATCATAGAATCATAGAATGGCTTGGATTGGAATGGACTTTAAATATCACCAAGTTCCAGCCCCCCTGCCGTGGACAAGGTTGCCACTCACTGGATCAAGTTGCCACTCACTAAATCAGGTTGCTCAAGGCCCCTTCCAACGTCATTTTGAACAGTTCCAGAGATGGGGCATCCACAGCTTCTCAGGGCAGCCTGTTCCATTGCCTCTCCACCCTCTGAAGAAAGGATTTCCTCCTAACATCTAACCTCAATCTCCCCTCTTTTGGTAAGGCTTTCAGAGGTGCTCAATTCCTTCCTTCAATGAAAGATTGGTAATTCATCGTGTTTGCAACTATTCTTGCATGCATTTTACTAGATAGCAGGCAAGAAACACTAGATTTAGTGGTTATAGTGCATCCATCTGGGAGATTAGTGTCTGACTGCAGTGAACATCTATGTGTCTAAGAATATAAAGTTCATAAAAGCCAGAACCCCTGATCTCATAGTATTCTACAGCTAATCAATAGCAAATTTAGATTCAAATCTCCTTAGACTGAAGAGGGAATTGAAGTTGGGTTGTTCATTTAGAGAAGTAAAGTGGCTTTGCCACCATAGTTCTTTGAGGATATTTTTTTTCATCTGACAGCATTTATCAAATTTCTTAATGGTTTGGGAATAGCTACTGTTCTATTTATTGTTGTTGCTGCTTTATTTTTGTGGCTTATTTACCATACTGTAAGACTAGATGTTAATGCACGATCTATTTCAGTTCTCTCATTACCTAAGTTAAAAGACTTCTTGAAAGCACACGTAGTTTTGAATTGGAAATAAAGACATCTTAATGAAGGTGCTTTTTTCTCAGAGGTTGAGCTTCTTCCTGTTTTCCGGTAATCTGAACCAATATCTGAGGATGAAAGAAAGTTTGGGGTGAACTCCATGGTCATATGCTGAACATTTTTATAGGTGCATAGATGTACAGATCAAAAACCTATATAATTTCCTTGCGGTGTATTTCCATCTCCAAATATCCTAAGTCCAGAAAGGCAAATGGAAAGGAAGAGGTTAGAACAAGAAAGAAATGAGACAACCGAGAAAATGGAATAATAAGAGAAAAGGGAATAATAAAAGCTAGATGAAATAAATAATATGATTAAAGGGAATGCGATGGGAAGATATTAAAAATGACATGAATATGAAAAACTGGAGATAGGAGCATTTTACAGCTTTTTTTTTTTTAATGGAAAACTTTAGCAATGTGTAAGTAAAGACAGAAACAATCAGACAGCAAACCAGTGGCAGTCATATTTCATACTCTCTCAGAAATCTCCTATTTGTCTTCTGTTAATTGAGCTGGTTAATCAAGTTTGTATGTCTCAAGCAAAAGGATTGTATAGAATCATGTAGAAGTACACATAGAATTATGAGAAAGACGAGAGGGAAATAGTTTTCACATGAATATTTGTATATCTTTATATAATTTTTAATATAGTATGATTCCAGAATTATTTTTTTTTAGAAAGAATAAAAATTATCATCTAAAAATTATCATCTCTTCCTCAGATTCCTTGTCTCCAGCTGAATCAACTGCTTCCTTTGATGTCTGTCATCTCCTTCTGTCCAGTTTCAGTCAGATTTCATGTAGACTTTGATGAAACAAAGCAATAGAGCAAAATTTTCCAGCTTTCTTGCTAACTCTGTGGTTGTTCCCACGAGTCGTTGCCTTCTGAGTAGCAGCTGGATATTCACTGTGCTGAATCAAGTATAATGAGAATAGAAACTGTGTGCACTGCTTTAGCAATTGCACTGGGAACACCCTGGAGACATTCTCAGCTTCGTAATCTCTCGCAGAAAGGATGTCAATTTTGCTTCCGTGCTTATGAAAAATAGTTTTAATTGTTGCTTGATTAGATTAATGTTTTACTTATGATACTTACATGCACAGAATTTCAGGTTGTCTGTGCTTCAAAAGAAAATTCTCAGTAGTGGAATTCCTAGCACTTAGTTTTCCCTATTCTGTTTGAGAGCTTTTCTGTTCATTTGGTGTACATTATCCGGTGAACTATTTTCAAGGAATGAAGGCCTGCACTGGGTCTGTTTCACACGTTCACTACGAAATGACAATTGTCTAGAAATTTCAGTAATATTCAATGTTAGCAACCTGAAGCAATTTGGAAATACTTCTGGTAAAATTATGTAAAGCAGTGTTGGCAAAAATGAAGCCAAGTCTGTTCTGCCTGTATAATGTAGCTGTTAATTATAACATTTTATACACCACAGAGAAATCTATTGTAAGAAGGACAATTATTTCCTTCCGGTCAACTTTTATAAACCTCTTTAAATGAAATTTATGAAGAAATTTTAACTGTAGGTGAATGTTTAAGCAAATAGCAGAAGACAGCATTTATTTTATTTTGGTTTCATTTTTTTTTCCCAATTTTTGTGAGTGCAATATGTTATTGTAGAGGCTTACCTGTGACTGAATGAATTTTAGTTCTAAAGAGCTTATAATTCTGTTTTAAAGATGTTCTCTGGGCCAAATAAGTTCTACTAGTGTTGGCAGTCTCTATGAAGCTGAACAGAGATCATTCATTTTGCGCCTTAAATAAAAGATTGATATTACAAACTCAGTGAAACAGCAAAAAATGTTAATTTTGCTATATAAAAACTTTGAGCCCTATTGGTAGTTTCACAGATGTCTGCTATTTGATCGGAAGAAGAGGGGCACTTTTTCCCCAATCATACTTTGAAAAGTTGATGTGCTGCCCTTACATTTTTAATTCTAGAAGATGGACAATAGCACTATAAGATCAGTGAGTGTTGGTACAAGAAATTAATTTGTTTAGCTTCAAGCAAAAAGCATTTCAACAGAAGAAGGAGTTTTGAGCAAATGTTATGTTTAATTCATTCTTTTGGTTATGCTCATGAGTCTCAGTTTTCTTTCCCTGGCAACACTGTAAATTAGCAATGACTTGAATGAAATATTCTGAGTTTCACGGTCACAGATAAACAAAGGAAACTGCATAATGTTTATGTGTAATTAAAGTTTGATATGTAGACTATTAAAGCTGGTTAAAAATGGAGGCCGTAAATGGCCATCTTTGCAAGTAATTGCTGGATTTTGAATCCAAGAAGACCTTAAATAATGTCCCTGTATTTTCATCTCATCTGTCTTCTCATCTTCTCATTTTAGGAGAAAAATCAAGGAAAGAGCAACGGTAATGATAAGGAGTATCAAAATTGAAAAGAATTCTGTTTATTTTTTTTTTTTCTGAAGTCTGAGAAAGAAAATTTCTTACTGATACTGTTGTGATTCTTTTTTTATTTTTCTCATGGGGCACTGAATGTTTGTATTTAGTTCTAATAGAGGCTACATATCATTATGGATGAGCTATTTTCATTTTATGTGTTGGCCCATCTTTCTGCTCTTCCTTACCAGGCAGTTTCTCACTGAACTGCTTGTACTTTTTTAAGACAGAAAATGAGTATGGATGTTATTGTTTTCTTAATAACCGTACCTTACTCTCTGTGAAAGGTATATGCTAATGCCCATATTAGAAATTTAGAACTGAGTGCAAGTATTTTTAGCATATACGTAGGGTCTGAGAAAAGTATTAGTGGTTTTTATTGTACATAAACTTTTTATTCTCTCGAGTACACCTCCAAAATAGGAAGATTTTGAGATGGTAATAATGGTTTTTGTTCTTTCTTTTTCGTTCTTTCTCTTCACTTCTTCCTTTGCTATTTCACTTGCAGCTCAGGCTCTTCTAAAATCCTGGAGTTTCTGTAGTAATTTCTAAAACTAGTAACTCTCAAGTTATTTTGATTTTGAGGGAATATTTGTTTTTAAGTGATTTTTAATCACTAGGAAAGACTTTTCTGTTTCTTTGTAAGTTTATGCCTAACAGAGAAAACAGTTCATCTGTGTGTTTTGAGCCTTTTCTGTTATCATGAACCATGATGCAGTTCCAGACAAGTGTACGCCACTTCATGTCTTTGGACTGAGGAGGTAGTCCTGTTTAAAGGTAATACGAAGAAGCCACAGCGTAAACAGCCATTGTGGTTTTGTTTTATTTTACAAATGAATAGTGACTACTGACCATCCCTAAGCTTTTAACATGTTTGGAGATCAACTAACATTGTTTGGAGATCATTTGAAGTGACCACTGAATGTGACCACTGAGGGTAAGGAAAAGGCTGATGGTCTCAATGCCTTCTTTACATCTGTCTTTAATAGCCAGATCAGTTATCCTCAGGGTACTTTTTGCCCTGACCTGGAAGTCTGGGATGGAGCACAGAATACACCCCCTGTGATCCACGCAGAGACAGTCAGAGACCTGCTCCTCCATCTGGACTGCCACAAGTCCATGGTACCAGATGGGATCCACCCTAGGGTGCTGAGGGAGCTGGCGGAGGTGATTGCCAAGCCACTTTCCACCATCTATCAGCGTTCCTGGTTATCTGGAGAGGTCCTAGAAGATTGGAGGTGTGCCAATGTGACTCCCATCTACAAGAAAGGCCGTAAGGAAGATCCGGGGAACTACCGGCCTGTTAGCCTGACCTCGGTATCAGGGAAAGTTATGGAGCAGATCGTCTTGAGGGAGATCACATGGCACGTGCATGGCAACCAGGGGATTAGGACCAACCAGCGTGGTTTCATGAAAGGCAGGTCGTGCTTGTCCAACCTCATCTCCTTCTATGACTGGGTGACCAGACTGGTAGATGAGGGAAAGGCTGTTGATGTAGTCTACCTAGACTTCAGCAAAGCCTTTGACACGGTCTCCCACAGTATTCTCCTGGGGAAACTGGCAGCCCGTGGCCTGGACAGGTACACTCTTCTCTGGGTAGAGAACTGGCTAGAGGGCCATGCCCAGCGGGTAGTGGTTAATGGAGTTAGGTCCAGCTGGCATCCCGTTACGAGCGGCGTCCCCCAGGGGTTGGTATTGGGGCCCATCTTGTTTAATGTCTTTATTGATGACCTAGACGAGGGGATTGAGTGTACCCTCAGTAAGTTTGCAGATGACACCAAGTTGGGAGGATGTGTCGATCTGCCTGAGGGTAGGGAGGCCCTTCAGAGGGATCTGGACAGGCTGGATAGCTGGGCTGAGGTCAATGGGATGAGGTTCAATAAGGCCAAGTGCCGGGTCCTGCACTTTGGCCACAATAACCCCATGCAACGCTATAGGCTTGGGGCAGATTGGCTTGAAGACTGTGTAGAGGAAAAGGACCTGGGGGTGTTGGTTGATGCTCGGCTGAACATGAGCCGACAGTGTGCCCAGGTGGCCAAGAAGGCCAATGGCATCCTGGCCTGTATTAGAAAAAAGTGTAGCCAGCAGGAGCGGGGAGGTGATTGTCCCCCTGTACTCAGCTCTGGTGCGGCTGCACCTCGAGTACTGTGTTCAGCTTTGGGCCTCTCACTACAAGAAAGACATTGAGGCCCTGGAACGTGTTCAGAGAAGGGCAACAAAACTGGTGAGGGGTCTAGAGCACAAGTCTTATGAGGAGCGGCTGAGGGAGCTGGGATTGTTTAGTCTGGAGAAGAGGAGGCTCAGGGGAGACCTCATCGCACTCTACAACTTCCTGAAGGGAGGTTGTGGTGAGGAGGGGGTCGGCCTCTTCTCCCAGGTAACTACTGACAGGACAAGAGGGAATGGCTACAATTTGCGCCAGGGAAGATTTAGATATAAGGAAAACTTTTTCTCTGAAAGAGTGGTCAGGCACTGAAACGGCCTGCCTAGGGAGGTGGTGGAGTCACCGTCCCTAGCACTGTTGAAGAAGCGTCTGGGTGAGGTGCTAAGAGATATGATTTAGTAGCTTAGTGGGTAGTGATGGTGATAGGAGGACGGTTGGACTAGATGATCTTGTAGGTCCTTTCCAACCTAATGTTTCTATGATTCTATGATTCTGTGATTCTATGATTCTTTAAGTATAGAAAAGGAATTTGCTACTTGAGGATTATCAAATCTTCCATGTTTGCACCTGATCAATTTTTACTGTCTTTCTAAGGGTCCTAGAGTGCAAAAGAGGAAGATGAAGATATATGGGTCCAATCTGAGATGAGACTAGAGCTACAGGATCACAACAGCATTGAGTTTCAGTGATAATACCAACGTATCAATAGTGTCTTCCGTTAAGGGTAACTTTAACTTGAGAGTTGACTGGTAAGTCTATGCCTGATAGCTTCCCAGTTAAAAGAGAAAGTATCCTGAGTAACACCAGCATGCTGATATGAAAGCAAGTCATTCTCAATAATGTGGGCTTTCAAAACAATTACCAAAAGTAAGAGCTTCGGTTAAGATTCCATGAAGGAGAGTTATCAAGAGTGAGAGAAATACAGATTTGGGACATTATCACTGACTTTCCTGTTACTGCCTTTTGAAAAAGTGTATGTGAAGTTAGCAATACTCCCACATAGTTTTATTTGCTATTGTCTTGTACCCACAGCTGTTAATTCCAGTGCAAAGTAGATCTTGAAAGGTTGCAGAAATAGTTACATGAAATGACAGGCAACTACTGAATTCCTTTTATTTTTTATTTATTTATTTTTAAAAGGAGATACTGCTGGTCTTGAGGGTTATGAAGGGGATGAGAAGTGGGGTTGTTGTCCTGTTTTGAGAGGGACCTTTCTCTGAAGTCATGCCTGAGAATTGCTCTTTAAATGCAAAATCCAGAGACTGTATGGATGGCTATCACCTGAGTGTAAAGCTACCATGGAAACTTCATCCAAAAGTAATTGCCTTTTCTCAACTCTAGAATTCTAGATCTCTCATTTTTTCTTTTGATTAAATCTTTTGCAGTGGGCTGCAGGAAAGAAAGTGCTCGAAGTGTCTTCACTGGTGGGATTCAGTAGTTGGATGACTTTTCCATATTTGGCAGGTGGCAGGAACATTGTGACATTTGTGTCTTCACACTGAAAGAACAGCAGTCCTGTGTTCCTTTTCATGTGTGGGAAGCAACTGTATTACTATCAACATATTTTTGACAAAAATAATTTGAAAAAATGCAGTTTCCTGGAGGGAGCATAGTGTGATGTATTGTGTCGTGCTTCTCAGCTGAGTTCTCTTCCACTCCCAAAAGGATTCCTGTAACTGGCCTTTCTTACGAATATGACAAGAGGTTCTCTTTATTTAAGTATGCTGTATGTAGGAAAGATAGTGAAACCTCTTTACATGCTTACATTTTTATAATATTCTTCAGAAAGTGCATTTTGGAAAAAAGTAGAAATCCAGGAAGGATAGAAGCAGTATGTGAAATTTTCTTTAGCTGATAAACTGAAAGGATATAGGAAGTTTAGTGTTCATTCTAGAAACTAGGTTTCCTTGCTTTCTATCTGATATGATTTAATAGAAGATATCTATCTACTGGATTAAGTAGTGGGGTTCTCAGGGTTATATTACATGTGCAGATACAAATGAAAGGAAAAGAGTAGATTTCAGAACTGTTTTTATAAAAAATGCAGTACAAATCAAAATAGTGATTTCTTTAAGCAGCCATAAAAAACGTCATTTTTGAGCTTTGATGAATTTCACAAATTTCACAAATTTATTTCACAACTTGGAGGGCTTTGGCAGTAGAAGGTTTTTATCTTTAATTTAAAAATGATATGATGGGAGTACATACGTCAGCCAGTTCAGGAATGTGGTCATATTTGGTTAGGAAATCTTTTACAGAAAGAGAGAAGTAATTCTAGACTATTTAATGAGTAGGTTTTACTGAAGCAATTTGCATTAATGTCATGTATGGCATCCTGTCAGATTTCTGGAGAGCCGTTTCTTGTCCTTTATAAATTTCTTTGTGAGGATGCCTATAATGTGCAGTCACAGCAGAGGACTGCACGCTGCTTAGACCAGGTCACTACCAGGTCAGTGTAGTTCACTCACCCTGACAGGTGAGTTACTTGTAAAGTTAGAACAAATATTATGCACCCTCTTTACTGACTTCTTCTATGTGCCATTTTTCAAAGATAATTTATTAGCAAACACTTTTGGGCTGTGACAGTCATTGCTTTTCTGGACTGACTCTAGAGGGTGGCCTTTTCAAGAGAGAAGAGTGATGGAAGCTGCAGAAAGCAATGTTTTTTGATAGGCTTAGGGACTTTTTTAATCAGTTTACAAGGGGATAGCTAGGGCTTTTATGTACTCACAGTTGTAAATAATACCTTAATTTTAACTGCCTGATGGTTAATTTTTCACCTCTGAATCTATCATCTCTTGTTCTGGATCCTTTCATTTGACATGTGCATTGTATTTATCATAGAAACAGCTTAGGTTGGGAGGGACCTTAAAGATCATCTAGCTCCAACCCCCTTGTAGTGGACAGGGTTGCCACACACCAGGTCAGGCTGCCCAGGGCCCCATCCAGCCTGGCCTTAAACACCTCCAGTGATGGGGCATCCACAGCTTCTCTGGGCAACCTCATTGCAAAAATTACTGCAAAAAATTATTGAGTAGATGATAGCAAACTGGTAATTCCAGACTGTCAGTTGTTTACTTCAGTACGTTCAGTGCTGGACAACTGCTTTTTTCTTTATTTGTCCTTTTCCATGCATGACTGTGGTTGAAGTACTCTTTCTTCTGTGATAGTATCTTCTCCTGCTCTTTTTGGGAAAAAGAGAGAGAATTCTGCATTGTGCCCTACTGCTGCTATTTCTAGATTAAAAAGACTAAATTAACCTCCTGAAATCTCAGCTATGTTAATTTGCTTCCTCAGGAAGAGTGGACTCAGAACTGCCTTTAGCAGACTTTAGCAAAGTCTATGGTGATAGAACAAAGGGAAGTGGTTTCAAACTAAAAGAGTGGAGATGTAGACTGGATATAAGGAAAAATTTTTTTACAGTAAGAGTGGTGAAGCACTGGAACAGGTTGCCCAGAGATGTGGTGGATGCCTCATCCCTAGAGACATTCAAGGTCAGGCTGGATGGGGCTCAGAGCAACCTGATCTAGCTGTAGATGTCTCTGTTCATTGCAGGGGAGTTGGATCAGGTGACCTTTAAAGGTCTCTTCCAACTCAATTTTATGATTCTGTGATTCTCTGATGGCATTTGCTACATGAAGAATAGTTCAGGAAAGACCTTAGAAAAGATACAACTAAAAAAGGGTTTTGGGGAAAAAAAAAAAAAAAAGGGAGAACAATTATTTATATGTTCTGTGATGGGCTTCAAGGATCTCATTTTGGTATAACTGCAAAAACTGAATCACAAAGATTAATGCTCAAAAACAAAGATTCAAGCTGATGTAAGTGTTGTGGGTTTTTGATTTTTTTTTTCAGTCCATAAAGGGAGAAGTCACACAACTACGTAAGATTTAGGTAGATATGAATAGAAAATTAAAGACTGTACTTACTTACTGGTTTTGGTCCAGGTTTCTGTGTTTGGCAGTAAGAAATATATTTTAAAGGACAGTGGAAAAAGTTTATCAAGTATCATCTTCATGGCTGTAAATGGCTCAGTGTTTAGGACTGAGATTTGATTAATTAGAATGCCTTAATTTGTGCAGCTTAAATGGTGACCTACCGTGAACACATACAAATGAACTAAAGAAAAGTCATTTATAGAACAAATGGATTTTGAGACCATAACTCTGCAAGAGAAATTCCAAGGAAAAAATACAAGACAGAAAAAAAGCCAGAAATTGGGTGAGGCAGTGTGGTGAGTGGAAGAGGGAGAATTAGCATAATATGAAAGTAAAAGCACATAGTCGAGTAATAAGGTCTCTCAGCTACAGCATGGAAGGAGCTGCAGGCATTTGGTGACATCTTCAACCCAATTAAACAAAATTGTTCCCATGGTATTGCAGAGCACTGGTCCAAAGTCACTCAAGAAAATTTGTTTAAGAATTCTGAATTCACACTATTTCCATACAAAGCACATTGATCACCAGGTAAAAACAAACAGGCAACTGAACAAAATTCACTTGTCATTTGTCATGCATTGCCTCCTCCAGCCCTTCTCCCCCACAAAAAAAAAAAAAAAAAAA